>JAOTOL010000924.1:0-169201 GCA_034440575.1 Imbricaverruca yamaguchii
GGCTGGCTTAACCCTGTTAGTCTTACATAGCTTGGTATAGACCGCCATCTCCGAACAGAGCTCGACGCCCATCTCGCCGGCGCTAGCCACGGTTGGTGACCGTCACCACCCTCGGCGTCTTCGCCGCCGCCATCGCCGCTACCGCCCCCTCCACCGCCGCCGGCGCCCCTGCGTTCGCACAGCCGCACCACCGCCCCCTGGTGGTGTTGCCCGGGCTTCTTGGGTCCGGCGCCGACCGAAGGTGGCGCTGGCTCGGCATGGTAGATGAATGACGGGCGGCACTCGTGGTATTTTTTCCCAATACGCGGAAGCTACAGGGCGCATTTGATTGGTTGATGGGCCTGCGGCGTGACGTCATCTCTAGTACCCAGAGTGCATCATCTGTTAGCTTCATTCATCGCGTCGGCGGAAATTTGAATTCGTCTCGTCTAGCAACGGATGCGTATGGTCTGAGTTCCCTTGAAACTGTAACAGACTGAATTGTGAGGGAAAGGGACTTCGAAGAAGCCTGTGTAATTGTTCAAGCAACTATAACCTGAACCGGCGATCTTTTACTTTTGCACGTGGGTACACCGCGTGAGGTAGACACAGATGATGTAAGTACCTGTAATGCTATTTCCAAGGGATAAAAAATCCGTGGTGATAAAATCAAGCTTCGCCGCAATCCTGGATTCAAATATTATTTTTTTTTGCGCGAATGGTGCACCTTTTTGTTCATATCTGCTTCACCAGCACCGGTAAGCCGTCGGTTAGCAAGCCTCGGGTATTTTATCCTTTGAAGAAAAAAAAACACTAATTGCTGCAGAATATTTCACTTATGTATCAAATTTCCGCCGACGTGACGAATGGAGCTAACAGATGATGCACTCTGGGTACCAGAGATAATGACATTACGCCTGAGGCCCATCAACCAATGAAATGCGCCCTGTAGCTTCCGCGTATTGGGGAAAAAATCACGCGGGCGGGCGTCACCCCTTCCCCACCGGCTGGCGGCACCCCTTCCCCACCTGCTGGCGGCACCCCTTCCCCACCCGCTGGCGGATAGCCTAGCAGTGGTGTCGTCCAGGCCGCTTGGGCCTCGACAGCCACGGGTGGATGCCTGTGAGCTAGTCTCCGTCGCCTTGCTAGGTGGCATCGCCTCCCTGATTGGGCAAAGTTCTGTCGCGAGCTCTGGACCTTCGGCACCCCGGACCGACCCCGCCTATTGTCCACGCCGGCCCCGGTGTCGCCGCCGTCACAGGTCCGGGACGAGTATCGTGTTGTCGGGCCTCGTCGGCGCCGGCGTCATGTGGAATCGTCGTCGCCGGATTCCGACGAACAGCGCGAGGCCGTGGACCGGTGTGCCGAGCGCTGGCGCACGCCGTGGCAGCTCCGCCGACCGACCTCCGCCTCCCGGCCACCACTGCGCTCGCTGCGGCACGCCTCCGTAAACGCCGTCGGTACATCGCCATCGAGGACGCCGTCGATGCCCATGGGCGTCCCCTCGCGCCACCATCAAATTCCTCGGTCGGGTCGTAGGCGTATTCGCACGCCAAGCGTACCACTGCCCCCGGCGGAGCTACAAGCTCCGATGTGCGCGACCTGGCTGATAGTCCGGGCGGGTCACTGCTCGCTGGCCGACGCCCAGGTGGTAGCTGCCAAAGTCCGCCAGGCCACGACCTCGGGGCCGCACGACCGCATGGATGTCGACAGACTGGGTTGGTTCTTCACGAGGGCTCCGTTTCGTACCGGGGGCAGCACTCTGACCAGCTCTGCCACATGTTCCAGTAGAGGCGGTGCCCCACGCCATGCCGAAACGGCTGCAACCACGTCCCCGCCATTGGCGCGGCCTATGGCGCGGCCAGTCTCGTCGCCGCTCCTATGGTCTCGGCACTGACAGCGGGTCTGGCCCGCGGATCCCGTGAGGCGGCATAGCGGTGCCCGCCAGCGAGTTCCTCACTCCCGCCAATTGGCGGGTCCTCAGAGCGCTACCCGTCTGGTACAGACCAGCTGGCTGACGATATCGCCCAGAACGTCTCCGCCGCACTGCGGTGGGGTGCGGAGACTTGGTCTAAGGGCGCTGTGCTTTTCAAAACACTTTATATCACTTTTGCAACCCTGCTGGGGCGTTTTATCCATCGTGCCGCCAGCCACGATGGTGTGCGCCACTACCTGGATGATTTCTTCTGGGCGGACCCCTCGGCGGCCCCACTGACCACACATTAGGCTGGATCCCTCCTATGCATCATATGCACTTTGCGTATTCATAGGATCGGCCTAGTCGGGTTTCACCATCGCTGGCAATGACGGTTGACTAAGAATGCTGGGGAGCCGGCAGGAAATGCGTGGCCGGAAATACGCCTGCGCCCTACACATTTACTTTCAGACAACGGTAGCATTTGTGTATTGGGCGTTGTCAATGCAACAAGTCACCAACATAGGCTTTCGAATCTCTTTAACAAAATCATTGTAGGCAGGGGTGGCGGATTAGGATGGTCAGAGGGGTCAGTTGACCCCCTGTGAAAATTGTGGAGGTCAAGACTATGCTTTTGACAGCCATTTCTGTGTTGGCCCAATTCAGAGCCGGGATGGTAATCGAAGTTATGCATGTTCGTCATTTTCATGGCAACAACACTACATTTTCACTCAGATGTAAAACATGAAGTCAATCCAGCGTTTCATGTGTATACTTAATTACCATTCAGGAAATATGTACCCGAGTAGAAAACCTTCCATGCGGCATCAATATGACAATGAAATTGTTTAGCAAGAACCGACGTGAAAAAATCAAATGTCACGTCTTACTAATGCTTACTAATGCTTACTTACATTAAATTAAAATCTATAGATAATGTTCTTGTATAAAACTGCACCGGTGACGAAGAAGATGAAATCAACGCACCGCACATTCAATGTATTTCTTTTGTCAAAAAGACTGCATGCTTTGCGACCGCGAAAAGGATGTTTCCTTACCTACCTACATAGCTCGGACGAAAAATCGCGTCTAGTTGGAGCGACGTTTGTTCCCTCAACTTGCAGATTCATCCAAACGTGAGTATTGCTTTCACTCAACATTGACCAAGGATACTGATGAAAAATTGACTATTTGAAGAAACGTATGTCTTATTCATGAGGAAAATGATTCAGTAGCATAATCATAAATCTTTAACGAAAAAAGTGCTCTTTTCTTCGGGAGAACAGGCTTAAGGAGCGCATGTTCTACTTATACACTTGACATTTAACATTCTCACGACTCAAAGTCCCCTCTTTTCCTCATAACCCAGCTTGGCAGCCCACCTTATGGTATCCATAAGGATTGCCATTGCTGTTAGGAGTGCTGGGATGTGAGACAGGATCGGCTTACTGCGCCGTGAACTTAAATGCGCTGCACAGTGCCTGAACATTAAATAAATAGGGACAAAGTATACCGAGGTTCGCCATCGATACCTTTATAACTGTTATGATTTATATGCTATATTCATAAATTGGTCAGCACTAGTAAATGTTGCGAATAGATTGTACTTGAAAGGAAAGAGAATATACCCATGATAATTATACGGGTAAATAGTTCTTGTATTATAAAAAAACGTGAGGTAGCAAACGAATGATGTCTTCAAATGCATTGCGCTCTTTAACTAAGCATAAGTTACACCAACTATTCCTAGTTCCTTTTATAGATCATGCCAGGCACAAAAGAGTGTTTGTTGTGGTAAACGCCAATATATATTGCATGCTGTTTTTTTGGTATTGTGCATTTGCCCCATAAAGGAAATTCAGCGTTCAGTTTGACACCAAATTTCATGTTTTAGTTACGTAATTTGGTGATTCATATAATGTGTACGTAGTCTTTTGACGAGCTTATACACCTAATATACTAGCAGCCATGCGATTTGAAGAATCAAACTCAGGATCCTGGCATACGAATATAATCTTGATGTGGATGAGCGCTTCATGATGAATGTGACTAACTAAGCTAATTTTGCCACATAAGTGGATTTGGAAATGAGCCAATAGCAAGGGTGTCGTTTTATGAAAATGATTGCTATGACTCGAATGCTCGAACGTATGTGGGGCAACGCTTGTCCCCGGGGCCATGGGAAACACGCACTAAGCACATACATACGGAGCATGCTAATATGTGTTGATCATATGTGTATATAGGCTAAGTATTTGACCGCGGAGATGTTGTACGCAAAACATGAGTACGGTGTCAAATATCCAGCACTGATCTGAAGGATCCCGTTTTCCATTTCGCATTTACCAGCATGTTTCTTTTTTTGTGCATATGGTAAAACGAGCGTGTTGGTTGAACTCCGACTACATTATCCCATAAATATATCAGGAGACTCCGTTACCGTAGAGGATATGAGGGACGCCCCTCGCCACTGATATTCCTGTGGAGCTCGTCTCCAACAGACGAGGAAGACTGAGACTCTCAGACCTAAGACAACTCTTCCGCTACTTTAGACCAGGGTATTGTTCTTTGAAGTTGATTGGCCTGGCCCATGGCTTGATCCGTGGATTTAGCCAGGATTTCCTCAAGAGGGGGAGGGGAGGAATGAATACTCCTCGGATCTCGACCCCCAGACACATTGTCGGGGTGGACAATTATAGCGCAAATGTAAATTTTCAGATTTTTTTCTTCCGCACATTTCCAATCGTATACGGTAGGATGCGGCATGTTCATCATGGCCGAATGCGCAATGGATTGTGGCCCATAATTCCAAGGTTAAAAAC
This sequence comes from Imbricaverruca yamaguchii, assembly GCA_034440575.1. Classification (NCBI taxonomy): domain Eukaryota; kingdom Metazoa; phylum Arthropoda; class Thecostraca; family Neoverrucidae; genus Imbricaverruca; species Imbricaverruca yamaguchii. The sequence continues at coordinate 4,717 of JAOTOL010000924.1, forward strand.
AGGAATATGAAATGTCTTCTTACCTATTCAAACTTCTGATTTCAGTGGAATATAGTATGACTGCAAAAATGGAATGGCCAACATAATACAACACGAAGTTGGATGAGCTCTGCTAAAGCGATATTCACATCAGCGCTGTCAACATTAAGGTCGCAACCTCAATATTTCAGAAAGTTCCATCAATGGTTAAGGGTGTTCTATGGCATGTTTGCACTAATTTAGGCACCCATACGTACAGGTAATGCGAGGCGATTAAAATGTCACTCACAAACAGAACGAACATGTTTCAATTGTGAGACCCATATACAAATGAGCTATATGCAAAAAATTGGTAATGACGAAAGCATTTATATGGCCCAAGAATCTTTGGTTAGCCTCAAAATTGTATTGTGGTGCTTGCGCCCCGCTAAAAGTATATAAAACGATGCACATGCTTTAGTCAGCTCTTCGACGACATCATAGACGGCCCATCTCCGACTTCAGACGACAACTTTCCGACCTAATACTCATAGCAAAGACGGCTGCTCTCCAACTTCCGATGGCTTCACACTGACTTTAGACGACCCCTGTTCGAACTTAAGCGGTCCCCTCCTACCTTAAACTAGACTGCTTAGACTCTCTAACACAAGGTGGAGCATCTCTGAATTCAATCGGCCCATTTCAGGTCAGAAGAAGAACCTTAGATTCTTTTACGATGCATCCAACTGCCAGGTCACATAGCGTTGCCAGCTTCTCACGGTGGTTGATTGCAGGTGGACTCGGTAATCCCGTCGGTTGCAGTATCAGAACCCGCAAGCATGCGCTCAAGAGTCCAAAGCCCTACCGGCTGAGCTATTGCGGCGCCCATGTCAGTTTATTTCAGGCATGGTCAGGCCACTTACTTATGTATCAGAGAACCTCAGCCTCTTTCATCAGGCTGCAGGAAGCTGCAGAAGTGCGTTCCTTCATAAAAATGCCAACAACTAAGAAAACCCCCAAATATAAGCAAGATCGTTGAGACAGACGAATCGACCTTTAGGTACTCACAGCTTTATTCTCGCGACCTGAGGTGGCGTATAAAGAATGTTTGCGCCCAGAGGTGGAAAATTAATCGGTCTTCTGGTACATACCAAAACAGTGACCTACTCTAATTATTCATCTGGAAACTATCGGAACAACAGTGTGGCGGAAAATATTATCTCCCTAGGAGGTCGCAGTTGATCCTGCGCCGGGCGACGTGAAGATTCTGTACCCCATGCTCTTCGACAGCAGGATGTGATCACGCTCATCTTGGCCGATTTACCCGACATGGAAAGTTAATTCTCCGTTCTTGACAATTTTGTTCAGCCAATCGAGTGTTGTTAGTTTATGATTCATAACTACTTGAAGTTATTAGAAAATATCCCTTGTTGTCTCGACCGCCACGCAGGAGGGCATCCCGTAATTTTGGTAAGGGGTGGGCCTCAAGGCGTACGAAAAATGCAATTTTGCCAGGCTCCGCCGGATAAGGATGGAGAAGTAACCCATACAATGACGCATTTACGTCCAGGGAGCTGCGGAGTCCCAACAAACCATCGAGCATTTTGCCACAAATGATACTTGTTGCGTGGATCATTTCACTCCTCTTTGTGTCCTCTCTTCTTAGAAACGCCATCCGCACCGTGGAAGATTCGTGGCTCCGCTGCTTCCTCAATCCCAATTCAACTGGAAATTGTACGACCAAAGTTTATCGTGTTGACAATATTTCGATGGACAGGCACGACCACTCGACTAAAAGTGGCTCTTTCTGGTCGCTCAGCAGCACTTTTCCAGACGGTCACGTCTTGACTTCGAGAAGCGTTTAGGAGAGGTGGACCGGCTTGTCAGGGTAGCCCCAAGACATCTCCGATATTTTACACGTGGTATGCATTGCATGGTTGGCTGGTGACCATAAGTATCACAATTTTCGATAACTGCACTTTTGGCTATCTCAGAGAGTTTACGTCTTTTTGTTGCTGTTGCAGGAGGATGAAAGATTGGGTGTAATGCCGTTCACAAAGATTGTAATGTTTGTAATGATGCCATCCAAAGAATAGTAGCAGTAGAGAGCGCTTAGATGAACAATAATTAAGATGATCAAGCTATATGGACATAGAGCACGTGAGTCACATGATGATTCCCAATTATTTTTTCTTCTTCAGAACCACTGGAGTGGTTCAATCCTTATTGGGATGGCCTCTGACTTAGGCGAAATATGGAGAATTGTTTTGATTTTGCAAATACGATATTTTGCGATCCGATACTTCACGTATGCGATATTTTGCGCATTCCATATTTTGCATCTTCAACATTTTACTTTCGATGTCTATCAAGCCGACATTATGCGTTTCGGTAATCTCCCGGAATCAATCCCCGATGTCACTTGACAGGAAGTTGTGAAAATGGTCGCAAAAAAAATCGGAAAATACTACGAGTCCAAATGGAAAAAGAGGAAAAGCGCCATGTGAAATCCAGAAACAGAACATCGGTACATGACAATCGCCGTGCCCTCTTGTAATGTCGATGGCTGATGGCTGGACTACATCCTTTTTCTGTGGATGATTGCGGTTTTGGTTGCAATACTTTCAAGCTGCAATACAATACTAAAGGGTTCTCACTTGTAGATACTAGTTACTATGCAATATCTTGATGGCAAAATATAGCAATAAAATTGTTCCACCTGCCTCCTACAGCTTGCCCAAAAACAATCTGGGCTTGGCTTTTTATGAAGGGAAGGATCGGTTTTTTATCGTTCCCTTCCCTCGCTTTGCCGATGTTAACTGATTTGCTGATATGCTCTTTCATGCCGCTAGTTAGTCGATGCGATACGCTCGAAGTATCCACTTGGGAACCTTGTACTTTAAATCACCATAGTTTCGTGCAGATATTTTCACCATAGTGAAGTTCATTGGCCAGTTTATTTTTTCTAGTGTATTAAAGCTAGTTTCCTCATCCTTTGATTACTATGCTGAATGTCGAATATGTTGAATCCGCGTAGCTCGTCCAAATCCCATTCATGTGCCGTGAAGCTGCTGCTGCATGCATATTGTGCATATTGTATATTGTACGTTTGTTTGCGCATTTCTTTCCAGACAATGACAAGTTAAGATTCTGGTGCGATGTCTGACGATAAATTTACTTCGTCATACTTGTTGAAAGACGTAGTGCATGATATATTGTTGTCTGGTCAAACTCCTTCTCAGTACCCCAGCAACCTTAATTTCTTCGCCTCAGTACCAGCAACAAATTGGCATTATTATTGTACTACAAACTATGTATCATCATCACATAAATTAGCACGCTCACGTGATTAATGGCTGCTTGATTATGCACTGTCCCCTCCATGGAGCGTCAGCAAGTCTTTGAATCATCGATGACTTCAATTAATCAACTGTCACGTACCAGCATCTGTCGCTATTTTTCCCATCTAAGAGGATGGAGAGGGGATTGCCACCCTCTGCTGTCCTGCCTCTAGTTGAAATAGACACGCAGGATAAAAAGCAACGGGTGACATGTCGCAAGACAACTGCAATAGTATCCGAGGTTTTCATTTTCTGTCAACCAGCAACGCTCGAGGACAGGTGGAAAGTAAAATGTCCCCAAATGTCAAGTATTATTAGCATCAATTATGCCCGACGTAGATCGATGTTATATCAAGTTGCGAATGAAGCACCAGAGTATGGTGAATATTTGCATAAATGTATAGTCAAAAATATCATTCAATCTCCAACGTGCCTGGCTGACGGGGCAGCCCTTATCCAACCCTCTCAAATAACAGTCAAAGTCGCATAGCCTGCATACGCGTGATATATATAGCTGATGACATAGCTTGCACAAGCTTGCCGACGTCGGTGGAGCTGACGATGGTTGCTGAGTGCGAGCTCAAGTCATTCATATGCCTTGTTATGCATTTCTGTGGAAAAGGTCACCCGATGACAGTTCAGGTCAATGTCGTTGGTTTAGCTTGTGAGGTTCGCCGGTCAGACGGCGTGGTCTGATATTTTCCCGGACGATATCAGCAGGACGTTTCAAGCGTGTCTCCCGAGATCGTGTTGTAACTTGGTGACCCGACGTGACTTGACCATTTTTAATAGTTAACCATCGGCAACAGATATGCCATTAGTCGTGTCAGCCGGCGGTACGATGTGCTTCCAATTTTCCGGTGGCTGGGGAAAAATCAGTTGAAGGTGTCATGCGTTGCAAAAATTAATTCCCAATACATATTTATCGTGCACTCCCAAGTAGCCCACTAGGAACGCCAGTGGCACAAAAATATGGCAATCATGGCATTCGCCATGAATAATATCGTCGTACATTTTCCATAATTCCAAGTGTTCTGTTGGACAAAATGGCTTGGTCGACTGTCATTAATGCTGCGAATGATCAGTAGCAGAGCAGAGTGACAGGCTCCACCCTGGGGAGATGTAGAACGTGGGAGCGTGGGGAGGGGTCCATGTCCTCATACCTTTCGTTATCCTAGCTATTGGCCTTTCAGCATAAAATGGTACCACGAAAACGCTAGAGTAGTACCTGTTGGTTCGCTGAAAGTGATATTAAAAAGGCAACTGAAAATGAAATTATCTGCCTTCCACCTCGCTCCAACTGAAATACCAAACAGACTTAGCCATCTCTTTCCGAGAGGATAGATGCAATTCACAGCCGTTTCATCGCAGTCACAGCAAACCCTGGTGGGCCGCAGATTGATATATGTACTTTCAGAAAAATTGAAATGGGTGTGCCACAAGGCTCAATTTTAGGCCCCTTGCTCTTTATAGTATATATAAATGATATTGTAAATTTACATGTAGAATGTGAGACATTTATATATGCTGATGACACTGCCATTTTTTTCTCAAAAGCACTGACTGTACAGAGCTTCATCACAATATCACAAATTCCTTGCCAAAATTTCCCAATGGCTACATTCAAATCTTTTGTCCTTAAATGAATAAAAAACTGTATACCAGATATATAACAATCACAAAACAGATATTGATATCCAGATTGAATTTGATGGAATTTCTATTTTGCATCAGAATACGGTAAAATACCTTGGTGCATACGTAGATGAAAATTTGAAATTTGCATCCCATATCAGCAGTGTCTCAAACATGATCGCAACATAGAAAGGATATGAAAAATGAAATATCTCCTAGGGAAAAACCACCTCCTAAAACTGTATAATGCATTAATTCTTCCATATATAAATTATTGCTCTTTTCTCTGGGGTGCAAATTATGTTAATCACCCACACAAATTATTGTTACTTCAGAAAAGAATGATGCGTATTATTGAGGGTGTATTCCCCCCCCCTCAGAGTGCAAACCCAATATTTAAGAAATACAATATTTTACAAATCCAAGGTCTAGCAAAACTTCAAATGACGCTTATTATGCAAAAATGCATTCATCATCGGCCACCTCATTCTATCAGACCCCTTTTCACAGAATTGCTTGATTCCTCATATTCCACAAGATTACAAAACCACTTCCAGCATAGGCATTCAAACAAAAATTATCGTCTCTTCACCATCGAATGTTTTGAACCCAAGCTTTGGAACTCCATCACAGCAAAGTATTTTCTGCATTCAAAGATACCAAATTCTAATACTGTTCTAAAAAATCACATCAAGACATACTTCTTGAGCAGATGTTAAAGTACTTAGTAATTAATTGTTTCTGTGCGTGAATGTTTGTACAGGGATGCTGGCATGTGACTGTGTGTGTGTGTGTGTGTGTGTGTGTGTGTGTGTGTGTGTGTGTGTGTGTGTGTGTGTGTGTGTGTGTGTGTGTGTGTGTGTGTGTGTGTGTGTGTGTGTGTGTGTGTGTGTGTGTGTGTGTGTGTGTGTGTGTGTGTGTGTGCTGGGGTGTTGTCATGTGATTATGTGTATGTGTGTGTATGTGTATGTGTGTGTATGTGTATGTGTGTGTGCGTGTTTGTACTTGATCATATATAAAGTTGAAAACACCCAACCACTGGTTCCTCCCACATTCCACCCAGCAACAAGCTCATGCTTACTGGATGGAGTTGTGGGAGGAGCCAAAGTTAAAAATCATTACAAATCAGAAGTGCTCACCACCATCCGGCCACAAACCAGCTGCTAACATTATAGTTGAGACCCTAATTTCTTGTTGGGATGGATCCAGGGTCAGTGATATGCCTCATTTGTGTATGACTACTAACAGCATTCTTTATTATTAGTTTTACTGCTCTCATACCCGATGCTTTGTATGCTTGTTTATTTGTTTCCATCTCTTAGCTGGCAGTGCCGCGACTTAACTGTTTATTTTATGGTGTTAATGTAAGGTGCCTGCAGTCGTTGGGTAAGGGGAGGCTTGCAGTCGCTCCTGGTCACCTGATCTTGGGTGGCGGACATTAAAAAAAATATTGCTCACAGTGTCATGTGTCCCAATCTTTTGATGGTTCAATGCCGGCAGATGCAATATGACGTCGCCTGTGGATATGTGTTCGGCGTTGAAATTCGTCTTTTACTGTTTCACTCTGATCATGATTTCCAGATGTTTCATAATGAATTTTTATCTCATATTTTCGATGCACGTCATCCTCTAGATGACCTTTCCAAATTCAAATGATTTATTTCGTTTGTAAATAGTTGCATGACATTTGTTGGCCCTAAGCTCACGTTGGTCACCGCTTCTGTCCCCGTAGGCTCTTAGGCAGTCATTTTCAAGTCGTTATTAGCCTATGTATATACATATCGGAATACACTACAGATGGCTTGCTTGGCATAATCTTAGCCATGGACTTGGTTACGACCAGCAAAATGCCAGTCAATTTGTTGAACATTAGGTACTACCGCAAGATTATTTTGCGGTTGTATTTTGGAAGGATTCTGTCCGAGCCCTGTTGATCATACATGACATGTGTCCTTTTGATGAATGATCTCCTTTTCACCTATCTTCGAAGGCCATACATAAAGCGCCAAAATTATGTTTGTTTCTAAGTCGAATACACGGGATTTACCCTGAAAATGGTTGTAGCAAACTATCTACTCTTTGGCCCTGGCTGAGGGTAGCCAGTATATATATCACGCGATAACCAATAATCAAGCGACAATTAAACGCACGTTGGCGTTCCTTGGCAAACGATGTCACGGAACAGAAGCAGTTGAAATATACACGGATAAATATGAACGGTATACACGGCTAAATGGACAACATATTTGCGAAACGTCTTGTGTTTTCATGGATTGCAACGGTCTGAAAACCCCAAGATGTTTTGGGCGCCACGATAGGTGAGAAAAAGTCTTAATTTGACAAATGAAGAGGAAGTCGATGTGGTACAACACATGTGCTTGACAATTATCATTGAACACATCATAGACCTTCGTTCTAAGTCCCGCAGCATCTTCCATCAAGAAGAACTTTCATGTTATTTACCCCGTGAATTCGCGGACAATTCGTGAATCGATGAAATACTAAATCATGTAGGATCATTAATTCTTACTGGTGTCTTGCATACTTGCAGGCTGAATGTGTAAAGTCTTGATCTGAAGTGGACTGAACAATGATTAGGTTAATGTGAGGCAGTACGGGATGGAGGAATGCGAGCACCTAGACGTTCCATAGAGGCACACGCCGGGAGCCATGCCATTTTATGACCCGCAGTTTATTTGCTGTTACTTTGTTCGTGCTTCTAAACATAAATAATTTCATCATTACTGCTTGATATTCCACTCACTGAAACATTTCTCGTTTCCTCTGTATGCACGAATTTTCCACATTTCTCACTCATATCACGCGGAGATTAGGATGCTGCAATATTTTGTTAAAAATCAGTTCCAAAAGCGGGTACATGCAACTGGACAGCTGCTCTATCTAATGCGAACTATTTTATTTACCTTAGATAGACAATGTCCAGAGGAATACAACATAACATGAGTGTAGTGAAGATATTTACGTCCCGGACCATGTCGCCAATTGCGACTCAGTTTCCATATTCGAGTGCATACCAAAAATCCACAAGTTCTTCTACACGGTGTGAAGGCAATTGCCACCAACACGAAGGCAAGCATTGAAGAGGGTGTGTTGGTTTTGAGACAGTACATTAATCTTGATCAATCACTTGTAAATATTGTCATTTTGAGTTCGAACATTGGAAACAAACGAAGTTGGAACAATTTCAAACCTAGGTTCCAGACACTGAAAGATAAATTGAACAGCAAGCATTCCTCTATTTTGTTGTTGTTACTAGCTATTCTGTTGTTATTACTAGCTATTGTTGTTACTGTTACTATTCTGTTGTTGTCACTGTTGTTGTTGTTCTGTTGTTGTTACTACTACTACTACTACTAGTTACTAGTACTCAATATGTGGACAAGCTGACGACAAGACACATGATATATATATATATATATCCCTCTTAACATCAAACCCTTGCGATCTGAGGACCGAGAAGGAGTTGGATAGACGAAACGGATGTTTGCACCAGGTGTTTAGCATACGTCATACACAAGTACATATCTACCGTGCACACACCACCTTAAGTAATAGTTAATATTCATTCGACGAATGTCACGTGAACTACGTTCCAAGTAGGATGTGCCAGTTTGTCGGGGTTGTTACTCCATCCTTTGATTCCGTAATCTGCTGAATGCTTCGTGAGACAGAACGTTGACATCTTTTCACTTTCTGGATCTTGCAGATGCCCGTCATCCAAGGAGCATCCTAAATCCTACAGATTGTGTAACTTTGTTTCGAGTATGCTGCAATGTACTCAAGTAGTGTACCACGCGTGTCACCACGCATTGTTCATTGCCACGCATTCCATTATAACATTATCATGCTCAATCCAAATTCTGAGTCGAATTTCACACTGACGAGCAAAATTATACTGCGTCTACTGCATCCTTATGTGTGCTATTTTGTTCAAGTATGTTCCCATGCTGGAGGAGGATGTCTGTCCAAATAGCCTCGCATAGAAATAGGGTCTCGGTCGGCGGCGTTATATGCTTTTTAAGTAAATACATGCATATATTTTAGGCACACCAGACTGAGGGCCTTGGAATGTTGGCTAGTGATCTTACCCACCAAAATGAGCTGGTCGGAATTCAGCTGGCGGCGCGCATCTGCCTGCTGAGATATGGCCTCCGAGTCAAACCGACCCAAACTCCCGACACTATCTCCCCCACCCAGCGGCGGCCAGGTCGTTCGAGTGGTCGATCCAACACAGATACTTTGACCGGGCAACGCAAGATCTCCACGGCTCCGTCCTGTTGCCATACATCAAAAACACCTTAGGTGTTTGGTGTTTGGGTTGAGGCCTCTTGGGTCAGCTCCAACTACTTCGACACTGTGGAGCGAATAAGCTGGCAAGAACAGTGTACAGATAAAATAACTAAATGATGGCGTGGGGCGTGACAGGTTGAGTATATGCGATGGGACGACACGTTGTTTTCTGTTTTGTAGTCACCGTTGATATGTCCGGCGGTATCACGTAGGCGGTTGTGTGGGTACTAGTTAAACAGCTATGCAGGTCACTAGCCGTGAAGCTGCACATGGCTCAGGCTGGACAGTTGTCATGACACCAGCTGGGCAGCGGTGTGCACCTCGTGCGACGGGAGCTGCCAACCAGCTGCCGGCCAGCTGCCCGGAAGGCCCAGCTCCGGCACCGCCCTGTTTAGGCTCATTACATTTGCCACCCAGCATGCATTGCCTGCGGGAACGGCCAGTTGTTCCGTCTGTCAGCCGCGGCCAGGAAAACTGGCCGCATTCACGTGGAACAATCACACGGCGGAAAAGTTTTCTCGTCACGCCAATTCGGTGTCACGTTCATGAATATTACGAATGCATGCACATACATATGCACGTGCATGTGCATACAGCTCGCTTCGCAGATGTTCCTGCCATCAACATTGTGTGGTTTTCTGAAGATGGCTTGGATGGTGAGGGGTAAAGCACGGACTCTGACGATCGCACGAGGCGTTTTAACACGGTCAGAAACCTCGGAGTTGCTCCGCTTTTTAGCGACATTTTTTTTCCACTGTTTCAAGAAAAGCGGCTTGGTGTATTTTGTAAATCGCATGGGAAGCTCTACTCGCTACAGACCTAATTATCACGCATAATTGTTCGTTAATTCTTCAGAAAACAATCTGACAGATTTCAAACTGACAAATTGCACTATAGGAAATGGAGGATAAATATTCACGATGGCAACTGCCCCTCAAACCTAACTGGTAGTCACTACTTCGAGGAGAAATAAAGGCAAATGATAAACGAAATAATGTTGAAGTTGACGTCGGGATAAAATGGCAGATCTAGTCTTCCACTAAAGGAAGGCATTGGTGGAAGGTGTGTCTGGAAGGACGTATTCTTGTGAAAGTCCGATCACGATGAAATTGTGCGGAAAAAAGATGGAAGAAGACGAAGGATCTACTAATTCCACCTGCCGCTTTATGTCTAAAGAGGTAAAAAGAGCTTTGTTTCAAAATGAAACTGTCCTTCGACGCATTACTCTATGTGCAGACTTCATCCATTGAAAGGTTGAACATTATGTTAAGGTAAACGTATATATCAGATACTCAACGGCAGACCATGGAATTACTGTCCCACTGGCAACACCACCATCCCCCGCCCCCTCCCGCGGTAAAGCCGGCTACGGACGGGCCAACGGGTCAACCAGCCGTTCTATCGTCAACCCGTCTCTCTTCCCCGCCCACTCCCGCGGTAAAATCGGCTGCCCGTCGGCCCGACGGGGTAACCGACCATCCCACTGTCCACCCGACAGCCACGAGACCGAACTTTTCAGTTTGACGGGGCACCCAAGTCGGAGCACATCAAGCTGAATCAATGTAACAACTTACATTCAAATCATGCACGGCAAAGGGTGACGTTAACCCGTCCCATCTCGAGGGGGGGTCTTCAACCGCCCCCACCTCAGTTTTTTTTATCGCGGATAGCGGACGAACGGCGCGCGGCAGCGCGCCCAAATTTCGCATACCTTTTTCCATATCAATTTGACATGCCGATTCAATTTTTTTTATGTCAAGTCATCTAGGGTCAACGAGTTAGTCAAGGTCAAGTGAGGTCACCTCCAAAAAAGTTAAACCAGGCGTCGCGCTTTAACTGATACAGATATTTTAATGAAACTTTCAGCGTTTGCTTATCTTTACGGATGCAACAAAACGTACTAGTTGAATTTTTAATTTTTTCGTTTTTGACTACATATAAATTTTGCATATTTGCCATATTGCAGTTCAAACACAGGATTCTGGCTAAAGTAAGCATGTTTTTAGGGCGAGTTGACTTCCAACAACGTTTCTCGGTCTGCTCTACCCATTGGAAAAGGAAAATTAAAGAAAACTTGAAAAATGAAAATTTTGGAATTTCCAAAAAATTAAATTGGTATTTTCTGAGGCCAAACAAATTATAGCCCTGGTCAATTTCGCTGTACTTTTCTTATTCCAAATAAATTATTGTTTTTTTCCCATATTCTCCAAAATGAACTCCGCGGAGTAAAAAACATAACGTAAGTCGTGAAAAGTCGTGAAAATTTAGTCACTTTTTGGGGAAAATTTTGTTTGTGGGTGGACCCGGACCCTACTCGTCGAGCGCTTTCCGATGACACCTCTTTCGTTTTCGTGCGATGCTCAGTTTGGATTTTAGAGGGGGTCTTCAACCGCCCCCACCCCCGAGACGGGGTGGGAGGATTTGACAGAAAAGACGGCGCGGGTTAATGCTGATCGGTGCATCGCTGATATCGTTGTACAGTTGTACTGTCGTCTCGAAAGGTGAGGAAAAAGTGAGTTGTTCGTGCCCCAGTGAGCGACTACCTTTGCTGGCCTGTATTTTTCCGATATACCTCGAACCATAATGTACAAAAGGTGTTGTTCATCTGCGTGTTTCGAATTGATGACGGTAGTATTGATGACGAACAGTAGTGATGACCATACCACATCCGCGCATCCTCCAACTCATATCGTGGTAATGTTGGATGCTTTTGTGAGCAAACCGTCTCGCACCAATTTCTGCTGTGATCGAATCAGCCACGGTTAGTCTCCTTGTCTCGTGTGATGAGTGTGGTAGCGAGACACAGTCTCCGTTAGACCTAGATTCAGTTCTCCATGGTATTCTTTTGAATATATGCACAAGTGAGGCACCATACTAGGTATGTAGTTACTCTACAATGGGCCAGTCAAAATTGACTGAGGGGACCAGTGGCCTAGGGGTAAGTTGCTCGTCTCACAATCGAAATGTTGTGGGTTCGAGTCTCACCTGTCGCTACTCTTCGCCCGCGACCAATCGGCGCGAGAGATTGGCGACGCTATATGAATTAACGGTCGATGTGTCGTAAACCAAGAACCAACAAAAATTGACTGACACGTTTGCCAGTTCTTTGCGTTTTGTGTTTACTGGTTACTCAAGCTGAACTATTAATGGTCTCCAAATTTTGATTATGTCGTATCTCTCATCTTCATTTGTTTTGAACGTGCTTACATGAAGAGGATCAACAAAATGTATTTTATTTTTGATATATTGTATGCGAGTTCGCGTCTGTGGCTCGTGATCAGAACTTGGATGTCATCAGCAAATCGAGTCCACAAACGTCGGACACACACACACCCGCACACACACACACACACACACACACACACACACACACACACACACACACACACACACACACACACACACACATACATACATACGGACATATGCCATTGGCATCAATACTGTGCTAAGAGCGCTGGCCAAGGGCAAGTTCTTAAAGCGCAGCGTAGCGAAATGTGGGTACACGTACATGGCGGGTTTAGCTTATATATATATATATATATATATATATATATATATATATATATATATATATATATATATATACAACACCACGTCCACAAACATGTACGAATAGGTAAAGTAACGGTTTTCTGCGATGCAAGCACCAAATCGCTTTACTAGAAGCATTGACGAAGAAACCCCCGTTCCCGTTGTTCTAACACAGTCGCCGGAAGCTCAGCCTCGGGTGGACACCTGAGTGGTCGGCCGGCGCTATCTGACTGGTGTATAGCTGTATGATATAGTAAGCCGCACTGGAGGCACTCTGCTTGAGCAGAGTACGAGTAATTCAAGGAAATACTGTGATGAAGGTCGACAAAACATCAATATTGAGCGAATAAGTCGGGCTCTGAGTGAAAAATCAGGGATTGAAATGGTGCAACAATAAATAGTGGCAGAGTGACAGCCAGATCCGATGGAGTCGACCTAGCCCGGGCCGGGGTGTGTCGCTCAGATGAACTACGGTCGTGCATGTACAGGTGTCGATCCGCTCGGGCTTCGTCCTCGGCCGCAACACATTCTGAGCATCATCCGAGCAATGGAGATGTATGATCTGATAGGCTTTTGTGTGACCTGATATAATGGTGTACGGCCTGATAGTCTGTTGTGTGACCTGGCAGGCTACAGCGCAATCTGGCGGACTACTGTGCGACATGGAAAACTGCTGTATAATCTGGCAGGCCGCTGTGTGACCCGGCAGACTGCTGTGTGACCTGAAGACTGATGTGTGATCTGACAGGCTGCTGTGTGATCTGAAGACTGCTGTGTGACCTGACAGGTTGATGCATGACCTGGTAGGTTGCTGTGTGACCTGGCAGGCTGCTGTGTGTCCCGGCAGACTGCTGTGCAACCTGAAGAATGCTCTGTGACCTGAAGGACTGCTGTTCGTGGTATTTAGTTTTTTCCGACGAAATTTCGTTTGGTCGGGGTACCGTGGGTCGGGCATGTGTCGCTTGCCACACACGTCCCGTCAGTCACTGGGTGTCCAGCTGGTGCCGGGCGATACTCCAGGGATCAGCGGCACTCACCACACTGTCACGTATCCCGTCCGGGGAGCTCGCCGCTACCACCGGCTTACTTTCACGTGCAATATGCCACGGCCGCAAATCAACGGGGTGACGTGAGCTCATTGTCATGTTTTGCATGAAAATATTCCAGTTCAAAATATTAAAAATAAATTGATACAAGACAAGGACAATTCAGGGCTTACACATCCTGACATCAGAGGTAATGACCGATACAATAGTGCGCTGCGGGAAAGGCCAGCTGCCCACTGGCCACGGCCCACGGTTTGCGTTTTAGAATGTCTGAGGAATTTGTTCTTCCTGTACTGCATTTCTCGCTGCCCTCTTCAGTTGCCAGCTCAGCTGAGATCACGGCGAGGTGGATAGCCATTTTGTTAATTGCATGCACACACCCAGTGCCGCCACCAATGCTTCTTTAACCAAAGGCGGTTGAGGGAAGAGCCGAAAGTGAATTATCGCCATGCAGCACCCATAAGCGCAGCGCAATACGTCAAATGTACCCGCCAGTGAGCAACACTGCACGCTGCTGCCCGGTGGCACCACTCATGCATACCGCTTATTGAAGTCGCCTGCCATGCGGGGCTATTCGGGAGGGAGGCGGAGACTGCTGGCGGCGCTGCCCGGGCTGGCCGTGGAGAGACGTCGGCGGCGCCCCGGTCGGCGGCTGGAGGCCGAGCGGCAGCTGCGGCTCTGCCGGCCGCCACCGCACGCTGCACAGTCGCCTGCTAGCGTGTCCGTGGTCAAATGCCAAGCCATGGCCGCCGCGGCTCAGCCGCCGTTGTGTTCGGAACAGTCCGCGACAACGCGCACGCTCAGCGGCTGACTCACTGCGCTGTGTATGGCGCGCTGCTCACGGCCACACGGCCGCGGCGGCCATCTTTGCTCCCTGTTGTGGCGGACGGACCCGATCCCCCATCCCATCCTCCTCCTGTCTCCCGAAGCAACGTCCGGCATGTCCATCAGCAACGTCATGCACTTTACATACGTCCATGCGGTCAGTGCGGCGGGGCTGGCCGCGGTAACGGCCGACGCTCCGCCGAACACGCTGGGAAACGGCAAACAGAATTTCCGGACAAGACAATGTGCTTAGTTGTTATGCAGTCTCAGTGTAAAAATGCTCCTGAGGAACCACGTGGAAGTAGCGGAAACGTGACTAATCTCTGTTTGCGAGTCATAATGTCAAGGTTCCCACGCTTGCGGTTGGCTAACCCCGTCGCAACTTTTCAAGCATGGCTTCAACATGAATAAAGCAGTGTTGAAATTCGAGCCCAATGCTGCCGACTCTATTCTATTCAATGCACATCTAAAGAAACATCTGTGCGTTTACACTTCAATTGGTTCCGGCGCATTCTGTGAGCCTGTCAATGTTCGAGCTCGTTAGGCGGAATAGTGTCCTACAAGGTGCGGGCTCCTGTCTCCGCAGCCGACAGTAGTCACCGCCCATTGTCCACAAGGTAATCGCTGTCGTACCCCAGGCTTTGGAACAACCGGTTAAGTTGGTCTTTAGATGAACAGCGTATATAATTAAACGCATCTTAAGCTTTCGCTTTGATTGCCAGCTTCTCCTTTCCCCCGCTGTGCTTCACCCTGCAATCCGCCTCACTCTCTTCCCTGGTGTCGTGGCAAAATGATAGAAAAAAGTTATCTATGATTTTACATTGTCGTATCTTCCACCTTATTCTGCACTACATAGCTGATTTATGCCTTCTTTGTCCTTCGACTTGCCCTACCTTCTACCTTGCTCTGCCTTGCACGGTCTCCGCTTCATTTTCACATTCTCTCCATCTTTGTTTTCTCCAATTCTCTCCGAATTAACCAGTTCCCTGCCCTTCATGTTTACCGTGCCTTCTGCTTGCCTTGCCACGCATTTCGCCCTGTCTTGTTCCTACTGATTGTCTAACTGATATAAGAAATAGAGGAAAAGGTATTAGTTAAAACGTAAAATAAAAGCTATTATTTAAATGGCGCTAATGGGAGGTATTATTAGTTAACCAGATTACCTGCGACAAAATGTTTGCACTGCTGTCTAGAAGGCATGTCAGGAAGCAAACAGTAAAGGAGATAATATCCATCCTAAATGCAATTGATATGGTAGATAGTTGATCCTATCAATGCATATTCATTGTTATCTCATCGCTACATTTAAATCTTGTAACTTCACGACGAAGGGGCTGGAACTGAAAAGTGGAATGGATTTAAGCTCACTTAAATCACCGGGTAGGTATGGTTAGTTTTGTCGACCGGTTTAATATATGGCTTAACACGCACCCTAGAGGGCCAGTGAAAATAACGCGCACTGGAGGGGGGGTGGATTCCGCCCCCCTAAGATCTCAGTTCCTATGAAGGCTAGAGCAACGAAATTCACAGGGTGGATGGGCACCATAGTAAACTCTATTGTGTACAAAGTTCATGACCTTAGGTCAATATCTTCAAGGTCAAATGAGGTCAAAATAGCAAAATTTTCCGGTTTTGCGTGGCTTGGTTTGTCATTGTTATGGATCGCTGTGGTTGTGTTTAAATGCTCCAAAATTGGCATTAATAATGTTTTGGACATTACTAATGATGCAATACAGATGTCAGATCCGCCATTTGACCTCAGGTCACTTATATAGGAGCACTTTATTAGGTCATTACCTGCTCCAGTTACCGGAACCGGGCTCCCATCCCGACTGCTCCGTTGGGCGGCTCGGCACAATCGGCTTCGCAAAGAAAGGAGTGAAATACACGAATAAAGTATGGAAACGCTTGGGCACACAATGACAAACAGTTGATTTCGGGATGTATAGGGAGTAGCATGTAAAGTGACATCAATCGCATGACAGTCATTTGCATTTATGACACATTCCAGTTGACCAAGTTTGATTCCATTAGCCTATCATGAAATTGACCTGACTTGACCTCGGCGACCTAACATGACTTCAATTATATAGCATAACAATATGCATCAAAGAAGTCGCTAGTGTTGTCAAGAACACTTACCTATTGCCAATATACGGGAAGCGCATCAGCGCCGATTTTTGTGGTCTGGCGCTGCGAATTGTTTTTACTTTAACGGCCCTTAACCTGAAAACTTCTCGGCCGATTTTCATTTTTCTTGCTTTGAACAATGCGCCGGTCATTTCTAAGTAGGTACGCGAATACTTTGGCGTATATCGGCCGGTACAATATGGAGTTATGTACGAAAAATCGGAAGGATTGGCTGATTTCGCCATAAGCCCTCTAGGGCGTGTGTTAACCCGTTATGAACTTGACCTGACTTGACCTCGGTGACTTGATATGACTCTGGAACAATGTAGCATGACAATGTACATCAAACAAGTCGCTAGTTTTGCCAAGAACACTTCCATTTTGCTAATATACGGGAAGCGCATCAGCGCCGATATTTGTGATCTGGCGCTAAGAACATTTTTTTACTTTAGCGACCCCTAACTCGAAAAAACATTCGGTTGATTTTCATTTTCCTTACTTCAAACAACGCGCCAGTCATTTATTGGCAGGTACACAAACAATGACGTATATCTGCCGGTAAAATCTGGAGTTATCTACGAAAAACCGGAGGGGTGGGCGGATTTCGCCCCCCTCCAGTGCGCGTGTTAAGCCGGAAAAAACTACCGCATACAACGTTTATGTGAAAACTGGTAAAGCTTGCCAATCCTGGTTTATAGTTTCATACACAACAACCTTGGGAGCAGTTGCCATCTATTGCATTTAGCGTATGTAGCATACCTAGGGCTACAGCTAATTTCCGTTTATGCGTGCATTGATTGATCACATAATTACATAATTGATACAGATAATGATATGCATTACATTCCACAATTGCATCATTATCTAGCATACTTAATCTGGCGTTATTTCGGACTCAACATGTTAACCTTCGAAGAACGCTAGAAGTAAAAACACTCCGAAATATATGACTATTTCACAATATGACTATGTCACAAAAGTCATCGCACATACGTTTGAAGAAAAATCTGGCTTGGAGTTTGGAGCTATCTCGTCTCGAAAATCTAGTCCGAATCCTTCTTCTCATCCTGTCTTTTGAAGGGCAAAACATTTTAAAGATAAATCAGACTTAAAACGCCAGGAGGCAAAGGCTTTTATTCAAGAAATCAGCATTTAAAATTATAGCAGTGGTTATGTCTGAGTGGTTATGTCTAGTCTGAGTAGGTGGTAGGCTAGGTCCAGTATTAATTGCATGCAGACAGAAAAGCTAACTCAGATTCAGAAATTCGAAATGCGGTATCGTGCCTTTATATATGAACATGTTTGTTGTTCTTGTTTTGCTTTTTTTTGCATTGTTTATTTTTGCTGTCTATCCTTTCGAGTCCATAAAAGTGTTCTTCCCATTGTTTAAAGAATCATGCCGCCTTTTGTGACGTGCACGTTTTAGATTGTTCTTTATCTGCCAGAAAATCATATTTGCTAAGGTGCTCTTCCCCCACCATATTCCCAAGTGAGGTGTTCTTCGTTCATAACCATATGCAACGGTAGATTGATTATGAACCGTTCGTGTTGGTTGTTGATATGGAAGAGCACAGTTGAAGCTACCAGATGGTTTACCTCCTATTTACACGTTTGGGCCTTGGCTACGTAGTAGCTAATGTTCGTGAGTTATCATTCAGTGGACATGATGAAGGCCGATGACATTGAACCATATTGATTGCTGCTTTCCTTATAACTTCGTTATGCTCAGATCAAACGATGTCGCAGTCCTGGAAACCAATGAACAATGACAACCGAAGCGTAATAAACTCAACGGCACGATCTTGGCCCACAGACGAAGAGAACAGTTTGCACACGTGACGGATGGCGCAAAATTCAAACTGGAAAGTCGCCAGTGCGGAGGTCGCTACCTTAACCGTATGAAAGCAACCTGTGCCACCATTTGGCGAAACTGCGTTTAACATCTGGAACACCATTCGCCAAGCAGCGGAAACCTGATACCGCACAAGTCTTACAGATCGTAAGGCAGGTTGCCCCCTGGCCACCGCAGGCACCAGAGCCGCCAAAACTGCCGGACGGTAACCGACGCGCCATGCGGACTGCTGGTGCCGTATGTGGCTGCTGCTGCTTCATTATACAGATAGGAAACAGACCAAAATAAGTGTTCGTTATCTCCCCAGTGGTGACGGTTTCGGTCCACGGCACCAGGTTTTTCTTCAACCATCCTGGGGTAGTGTCATGAAAAAACATGCACTGTCAAGCATGAAATAAATCTATGGTGCTCAGCCGGGGGTGCATTTTGCTTCTTTCGTACTGGTAAAAGTGGGTCAAAGCGTCAAAGTTCGTACTGGTCAAGTGGGTAAAAGGGGGCGAAATGGTCTCCACCAAGCCAATCTTGACGTCTTACTTATGCGATCATGTTTCTATGGGAGTAAAAGAAGCCAATGCCAAGGATTAGGTCGGTATGAGGCGCCATTAGGGACGCTCTATGAGCGAGAGCAAGAGACAGCGCATGCATGAAGGATCTGGTGTTATACGTCGATAGGTAAGATCAAGACCAGCTGTAGCTGCGTTCTCTTGGCGGCCTGTAGTCATACCTGTAGTCATACCCTCATTGTGTCCAATTGTTGCGAAAGTGCAGAAACTTTTGACATCAGTAAGACCTAGTTTGAACATTTTTCACGGTGCTTTGGAATTTATGAGGTTGCTCGATTCTTAGCAGATGAGCCAGTTTGCGAAAATGGTCCCAGCAATTTCGGCATGATTGCATTAAAAAACAAAGTACCTCAATCGAAATTGGCCACAGTATTTCCGAAATTGGACTAATCTTTTGAATATGTTCCGCCTGGAATATGTTTTATGGTGCCGCCTGCATCAACACCCTAAGTTTTGCGATAAACCACTTCCTTGGAACAAACATGCCCCTACTTCAGAGAAGATATGATGGGAGAACGGGCCAAAATTACGTTAAAAGAACATATGAATACGGAGGTAATTCAAAGGTCCGGTTAGTTAAAAGAACAGGTAATTCTTGGTGAAGGACATTGGACTTGAAAAGCTATTCCAAAAGTCAGGAGTGTTTCAAATGTGAGCCGGGCTGCTTAGCTGAGATGAATGTTTATTAGACCACATATACGGGAATATATTCTCCATGGTTTCGCTCTCCCCCAAAACTTCCTGCAAAATTTCATATATTGGCAAAGCTATGGAAACGTTATTGACTTTCATTTGCAGTTCAATAATGCTAAAAACATTGAGTTTTATAAACTTGTGACAAATAACGTTGGGCGTACAACCTAGCATTTATGCGTGGCGTAGCATATGCGTATCCATCTGAGCGTCGGATGAGCTATGCTTGTTCTACGCCATTCAGACTAATTCAACGAATGGGCGTGCAATGATTGGAATGCCCATGTTCGCTATAAACTGTCATTACCGATCACCGTACCTGAAAATGCTATTTATCAAAAGTGCATCCTTCGCATATTTCCTTCGAAAATTCATCCCGCAGAATTTGAAATAGCATTCCCTGGTTAGCCTTCCACCGGCAGCCAGCCAGCCTTTGGCCGTATTTTAATCTGGAAACAAAGGGCGTATGTTGTATGGGCGCCCATAAGTGAATTCCATTGTTATCGTGGCGTTATCTCAGTCAATCACCGGTGCGCGCGGAGTCCACTCTGCCGGCCTGGTGGCAGGCCACGGTCTCGTGCAGTCCGTGGTGCAGCCTGTGAACGGGGCATCAGGTAGGCATGGTTTAAACAGGCAAGCGGACACTGTCCAGAACGACGGAAGATCGAACGGTGTCCGGAGCGGATGCTGGATTGGTGAATACAACGGGTGATCGAACAATGGTCAGGACGGAGTATCAAATTGTGCTTTAAAAGGAGGATGTGTGTACTAAACAGTGGATTGAATGGTGTATCAAAAAAGGACCAAATAGTATCTGTAGATAAAACATAGAATAGTGCTTCGAATACAGAATCAAGTAGTATGTGATTGAATGAAGAACATGTATAACGCAGGAGAGAATGCAGGGCGTGTCGTGGGATCGAGCACAGTTCAGGCTAGCAATGGGAGCTGGAAAAGAAGCCATGCGACATGTTGACACCAGCTGAGGAGTGGCCGCGGCGTGATGGTTTTACCACTGGCAGATGGGTGTCCGAGGCATTCGACTCACTGGCATGGTCTCCATTTGCATATACTGTTCGGTCGCCTGGTGACACCACAAGGCCACAGCGGCGTTTCTTGGCACAGGGCCTGTCTGTCCTCTGCTCACCAGACTGAACAATCGGCCAGAGATGGACTTCAAAGACTACGCCACAAAGATGTGAGCTGTTGTTGAAACTGCTAGCGTGCATGCTGTGTGTTTTGACGTCTACGCAGGTGCGTAGCCAGGTAGAAAGAAATTAACAATGAGATGATGCTGATGCAAGATTATTAGTCATCCCTCATGCCGAGCTTGATCTAATGCCGGAGTGCAATACCAAATGTTGCTGTAACTTAGGATAACTTCGACAGCATCAGATGACAAGTTTCGCCTAGGGTAGGCGTTCAAAACAACCTATAGATGCTCAGGCATGTCTCAGCACACATATACTTCGCCCGTATCCGTAGGTCCAACGATCAAACTCATAGATTTGCTCCTGCTCGAGAAAAGCCATTGGTTATTAGCTGCCAATATCTGGCATTGGCTAATCTATTTGTTAAAGGTAAAATAATTGGCCAAAGTGCGATGATGCTTCTGGAATAGTGACGATGCTGCTGGCAGCATCAGGTTACTGCACTTTTGAAGATCATCTCTGCAGATATCATCATGACACATCGAACTTCAGGCCATGAGCACGGAACGCGTGTTGTCATAAATCGCGTTGATCGCCTTGCGGAAGTACGTCAGGTTATCACACGGGAGTGCAGTGTGTGTGTTGTTCTGCTCCTGTGGCACACCTGGCTCCTCACATAGTGACAGATCAGGATGCAGGGCGTGCGGCACTCGCGCCATGTCGTCGTTCGCTTCCACTTCCTGCTAGTGGCCACGACCCAACTGTATCATCATTTCTTTTCAGGCAGTGTCAGGAAAGCTGGGACCAAATATAACAAATCAAATTGAAGAGAATCAAACCACACTTGGCACTGTGGCCCTAGTCATTCAGACGAAATGCAAGGGACGAAGTGGCCATCTGTAGTCTCCGAATTGGTCACACGCTAGCAACACATAGATACTTTCTGTACTGGGACGACAGGCCGGAATGTGTGAAGTGTAATGCCGCGCTGACTGTGCACCATGTGCTGGTGGCGTGTCCAACACATGGAAAAGAACGCAAGCGGCACTTCGGATATGATGTGAATACGCTAAAATTAGTGGACTTATTTGGAAACGATTCACTATTTATACATAACAGAGCAGTTTTGGGCTTTATCGCGGTGATACGATTCCAAGTGACATATGCACCTGTCTAGGTAATATCTTACTCCACCAGACATGTTTTATTCGAACGTCATAATCTGATGCGTGTCTAAGTAGGTTTGTTATGGATGCAATATAACCCACATGTGTTGACGCACCCTAAAACCCCAATAATCATCATCATCACATAGTGGCAGGACATAGAAGCTAAGATGGTTGATCTACCGCCAGACGGGAGTACATTTCAGATGCCGGTATCATGCCCGTTTTCCACACAATCGCAGGACACAGGGGCATCCAGATCCGAGATTGCCGATCGACCACCAGACGCGCACCTGACGACTCACTCCAACAACACGCCAGATCCGCCTCTCGCCACAGGCGGACAAAGCGGTACGACAACGGCACCGCCCGCCACAAGGGTGGGAGTGTCGACAGTCGACAGCCGACCATCCCACAGGCCGCCGACAGCCGACCATCCCACAGGCCGCCGACAGCCAACCCGTCCGGCCCCGGCGCCTCCCGTCCGGTGTAGCGACACCGGCACACCCGTGTCGCTGGCGCGCCACGTGCCCGTGCGTCACACGTGGCGGTGGCGCTCTGCGGCGCCACGTGAGGCCGCCGCCGGTGGCCGGGATGCTGCGGCTGGCCGCGCTGTTCGTGCCCGCCCGCACACGATAGCCATCAGCGGTGTCCGGCCGCTGATGCACCGTCACGCCGCCAGGACGCCCTGCACATGCCGGCGCAATGACACATGGTGAGCGGGCAGAGCTGGGACGGTGCGCGACCCCCCACCCCCACCCTCCCCACCCCTGGTGAGGAAGGGCACAGAGGAGGAGAGTTGTCGCTCGATACCAGGCGGTGCATGTAGTTATGTTAATGCATGACATCAGCGTATATGCCTTACGTGATTAATCGATTTATGTGGAGAACAATACAGGCGAATCGTTCCGATGGATTTGCTGTGAGGAGTGTTGATGGAAGTGATCAGCGGAGTACTTGCTTGTAGATGAGTTGTCAGTGCTTTGCCATTGTGTACGATGCTGCAGTCGGTCCTGCTTTCATCTGTTCGGACACAGTGCAGCCCTCAATAAAATGATCCGTGTTTGGTTTTGCCATATTATGCATGCAACATAATAACGCATATCAATGCATGAGTGCCTAACGGACTGAGGCGGTACAGCATCAGTCACGTCCGAGCCGGCGCAGCAGAACTGTGGACAGTTGACGGTGGACCCGGTGATCCAGAACAACCATCAGCGACGCCACATCCGAGGTGGACATAGCAGAACTGTGGACAGTTAACGGGGGATCTTGTGCTCCAGAACAGCCAACAACGGCGGCACATCTGAGGTGGATACAGCAGAACTGTGGACACTTAACGGTGGATCCGGTGATCCAGAACAACCATCAGCGACGCCACATCCGAGGTGGACATAGCAGAACTGTGGACAGTTAACGGGGGATCTTGTGCTCCAGAACAGCCAACAACGGCGGCACATCTGAGGTGGACATACAGCAGAACTGTGGACAGTTAACGGTGGATCCGGTGATCCAGAACAACCATCAGCGACGCCACAACCGTGGTGGACATAGCAGAACTGTGGACAGTTAACGGGGGATCTTGTGCTCCAGAACAGCCAACAACGGCGGCACATCTGAGGTGGATACAGCAGAACTGTGGACACTTAACGGTGGATCCGGTGATCCAGAACAACCATCAGCGACGCCACATCCGAGGTGGACATAGCAGAACTGTGGACAGTTAACGGGGATCTTGTGCTCCAGAACAGCCATCAACGGCGGCACATCTGAGGTGGATACAGCAGAACTGTGGACACTTAACGGTGGATCCGGTGATCCAGAACAACCATCAGCGGCGCCACATCCGAGGTGGACACAGCAGAACTGTGGACCCTTAACGGTGGATCCGGTGATTCAGAACAGCCATCAGCGGCGTCACATGCGAGCTATAGCGGCTGAAGTGTGGCGCATGGGCACGGCCCTTGCGAAGCTGGTCACCACTATCGGCCGTGAAGCACACGATGCGCCAACGTCAGTCGGCTTCACCTGCCGCCTGCTGCCGCATTCTCCGAGGATAGCCGCTGCCCGCGACGGTGCGGCATCGGGCGGGGCTGGATCGTCGCGGACACGGTCCGAACCAGAGTTCGAGCCGTGCCGCAGTCAAATCGGCCTGAGGTAGTACCTGAACCGCGAACACTGGTCTCGCAGTCAGGCCAGCTTCTGGATTAGACTCGCACCATCGTCAAACAAGCACTATTGTCATACTACCACCAATATCGGACCAGCATCTATTCAGACTCTCGCCATAGTCATACTCGCACCACAGCCAGACCAACACCATACTAGAACTCACACCATATTCAGACTCGCACCATCGTCAAACAAACACTATGGTGAGCCCCGCAGCATAGTCAAACTTTCCTTAGCTTCACCACATTTTGACCGGCATAATAGACAGAACCGTGCCATAGTCAGACCAGTACCATAGTCAGACTAGCACCGCTGCCAGATTCGCACCACTGTCAGATTCCCACCATGTTCAATCCGAGACTACGATAAGACCAGGATGGCAGCCAGCGCGCGGGGACAGCAGTACCCGGATAAAGTGCAGTGTGTGGCCAGGTCAGCTCTGTCGGCGGTCTGCACGTTTTCCGGCGGCCTCCCGGTCGGAACACGGCGCCCACGCTGGCTAATGACTCATCCGTGCTGACACCCAGCGGGCCGACCGGCAGGGCCGACCCGCCGCAGCGCCGACCCCCGGCGCCGCCGTCTGCCATCACAGTCGGCTAGCGAGGCGCCGACGCCTGTGTCGGCTTCGGCCTGCGATGAGGTGGCTTGTTGGCGCCTCGCGGTCGCGTCGGCGCCTTCTTGTCGTCGCGCTTCAGGGGCTCAGTGACGTCGCATTCGACCTGCACCTGCTCGTAGTGGCCCAGGTCGGGCGCCCGGTTGACTGCAGCCGGCCGACGCTGCGGCTGGGCCTCGGCCGGCTGCGGTGTCAGCGCCGGCAGACGGTCGTGGCTGCCAGACGCCGACGGCGAGTTGACCAGCAGGCCGGAGCAGCGCGACAGGCGCAGCGCGCGCAGCTGCTTGATGGCGGGCAGCTCAGTGGCGCGGCCGGCCGACTCGACGCGAGGCGGCTCGCCGCCGCCGCCGCCGCCGCCGTCGACGCCTGTGCAGCAACTTTTGCACTCTGATACAATGGTATCGGGCGTGGGCGGCGGGGGCAATGGCTCCACCAACTCCGGCTCTGACTTTTCCCCATCCTTGGCCCACATGTCGATGCCGGTGTAGTCGATGCGCGCCCCCGCCTGGTACACGAAGCTGGCCTCTTCGACCCTCTCCACCTCTTCCTCCTCCTCTTCGTCCGACTCGACAAGGCCCACCCAGTTGATGTACTGGCGGTAGGTGCGTTCCTGGCTGTCGTCGCCGGTGAGCGTCTCCGGACTGGCGGCGATCACCCGGCGCGCCGCCTCCTCGCCCGACGATGTGCCCTGTGAGGCCTGCTGGCGATCCAGCCGGCGGCTCTGCGCCCACCGCCACCAGTCACAGCTGTCGGTGGCCGTGACCAGGCTCAGGTCGCTGGACGAGTAGTCGTCCATGCACGTCTCCAGGTCCTTGGTGGGCCGCTCGCCTCGCCTGGTACTGAGCGCCGAGCTGAGCTGCGCGCGCGTAGCCGAGTCAGACACGAGCGGCTCCAGCTGCCCGCTCAGCTCGAACTGCAGCGGCGACTTCATAACACTCATGCTCTCCTGCCGCTGCCTGTCCAGCTCGGCCTGGCTGATGAACGGCACAGCCGCTGGAGCCCAGGAGTCAATGGGCGTGGCGATCGGTTCGGGGTCCGGCTCCCAGGATGGATCCTTTAGCGGGTTCTCGTCCGGCTCCGGCGCCAGCTGGTCCAGCCGCACCAGTTCCAAGATGTTGGACTTGTACCACTCCCAGACGTACGGCACGCTGGCACGGTCCAGATAGCGTTCGTACCAAACGTCCAGCACATTTTCCGTCCACTCCTCGACGATGCCGGAAATGAAGAGCTCCGTCTCCTCCTGAACAACCAGAGTTCGCCAGTCAGATATGGAGAGGTTCATTGCGAACGCGTGCTCAGGCTCCTTGGTGGAACCCACACCTTCCAAGTCGGGACTCACATTTTCTTCTTTGTTTCGCCCTCGTCCCTTACTTTTAGCGCGAGGAGCCATGCTTCAGTGAATGATGCGTGAATTTTGCACTACAAAATGATGCGTGAATTTTGCGCTGCAGTTCAATCCGAGGACAATATCAGGCACTGCCACACAATCGTGCGATAAGCAACATGAGATAGTTCTGACGTAGACATGGTGCACCTATTAACTTGCATGCTACGTAAATAGCTAAATTACTCCTGTTTTGCTTGAGTTACGGTGATACTATTAAATCAAAATGACACCTAAATGGAATGATGTACCTCAGGCACCAGCGAATGACCGGAATTCCTCGGAAATTCCCATCCACTCAAGTCAGCCAAGTTAGTGATCATAAAACGCCAGTCATAATTTGCGCAGCATGCACGGTCTCCGCTCAGTCTTGTGCCACCGTCCCTGAGGATCTGAGCAACATTTCCGGCATTAGATATGAAGATCGCTTTTACCAATGGCGCGCGATTGAGCCATTTCCTGGGATGTGTGTTGGATTTAGCTTCGACCGAGTCGCGTATTCCCACACTCAACCGAAACACGCCGCTGTGCAGGTCCGCAGCAATTTCAGCCATTTATATCTGCTAATCAAAGCGCATCAGCCGCTGTGCCGCCGGCCGTGCGGGCCGGCGCGGCGGCGGCGGCGGCGGCGGCGGCCGGCCCGCCGCTCGACTGGGCGGGACTTGGCACACCGGTCACGTAGGGGCTGGCCAGCCGGAGCCGCAGTCGAGTCCGCGCCGCGCTGGGTCGCGGCCGCGCGTGTGCCGTCCGCTGCCGCCGCCGCCGCCGCAATCGGCGCCGTGTCGTCGCGTCCTCGCCAGCCCGTCAGCGGCTCGTCGACAGCTCGTCATCACGTGACCAGCTATGAACGACGCAGCAGGTGAGCGCCAGCTGTGACGAGCTGACTGCGGGTGCGCCCGAGCCGCGGTCGGCCGAGCCGGGCCGGGCCGGCTCGGCCTTCCCGGCCGGGCCCAGATCAGATCTGTGCAGCCCAATGTATGCACGGAGATTTGCTTCGCACCTGGTATGATTTGATATGCAGCTTGTTAGGCCATCAGGCAAACAGTCGCAACACACTCACGCAGGGTGCGCCGGTGGCGGTGAAGTCAGCTGATCACAGCCATCACGCGTACCGTCACGGTGTGCACCAATGACGTGCACCGCCTCGCGCCAAGCCTGTCGATATGCGGTGCGAGTGCTCGTGATGAGCGATGGCGGCCATCAGAGGCAGCTCTCCTGAGCTGCCGCCAGGTGCAGACTATCGGCCGCCTCGTTAGACCAGCGACGCGCGGCCGCATCACTGTCAACTTCATTAATTCACTTAGTATCTAAGGGGACGAACAAAGCGCTCCCCCCCCCCGAAACACGAACTGGCGCGGGTGTGAACGGTCTGCTCTTGTACTGTGGCCGGCAGTCTGCTGCCTCTGACCAGCCCGGCTGGATATTGGATGGTGTCCGAATTGCCTTTGGTGCACTCATCAGTTTTATGTGTTTAGTGGCCTGGTGTCCGGTACCCACCTGTCGCTAATCCCCAGCTACGACTATGTCTCCGACTCTCTCTCTCTCTCTCTCTATCTCTCTCTTATACTTGTCTTGACTGTGTCTGGACGCCTACTTGCCGCTCCGGTGTGGGTGCACATGAACTACGGATGGCTGCTCCTCCGCACCTCCCTTGCGGTCCGCCTCACCTGCACACGGAGTTCTGCTCTTTTGTGCCACCCCTGCTACTCCGCCGAGTCTGCACAATGGGCCGCGACTCCTCTGCGGCTCTCTCTCGCTCTCTCACTAATTCTGCTCGCTTCATAGAACTCCCTCCCCCCGCTTCCCTCCCCTCTGCACCTCCTGTTGACCGTCTGAGCGGGCACAACGAACACAGGTTGGTCCACTCCTGCTCTGCTGACCGTTGCGCCTGCGCCTGCGCCTGTGACGCTGCTCTGACTGACGCTGCTCGTGTGACCCCGGCAGGTCGGACGGCCGTCGCAGTGGGATGATCGCGACACTATGGACGTCGTTATGTATCTTCACATGTGCGCACGCGTCACGTGAGGTGGCCACCGCCGCGATCGTGCGCACACTCGACCTGAGCGTCGAGACGAGCGCGCTGCAGCACCTGGCGCAGCACGCGCGCTCCGGCCAGCTGTTCGTGGCCGGCGTCAACCGGCTGTGGCGGCTGGACGGCGAGCTGGCGCAGCTCACCAGGCTGGAGACGGGCCCGCTGCAGGACAACGTCACGTGTCCGGCGGCCGGCTGCGCCGACGGCGACTCCACCGAGTTGACCGACAGCGTCAACAAGCTGCTGCTGGTGCTGGCCGACAGCGGCCGCCTGCTCAGCTGCGACTCGGTGCGCCAGGGCGCCTGCTGGCTGCGTGCGCTCGACGATCCAGAACGCGCGCCGCAATTCCTGCCCATCAACGTGGCCGCCAACGATGCGTCGTCGACGACGGTGGGCGTGGTGGGGCCGGAGCGGTACCACCGGTGGGACGGCCACCCACAAGTGCTGTACGTGGCGACCACGTTCACGGGCGCCGGGCCGTACCGCCACGACGTGCCGGCCATCGCCACGCGCCGGCTGGACGACCTGCGCTACGCCGAGTACTCGTTCTCGCAGCAGTCGCTCATGCGCGTGGACGTCAAGTACCGCGACCACTTCCTGGTGCAGTACAAGGCCGGGTTCGCCGCCGGCGACTACGTGTACTTCGTGACCGTGCAGAAGAAGTCGCACCTGCCCGGTCAGGACGAGGTGGGGTACATTTCCCGCATAGCGCGCGTCTGTGTGACGGACCCGAACTATAACAGCTACATCGAAGTGACAGTGGAGTGCGGTGCGTACAACTTGGTGCGGTCGGCGCGGCTGACGACGGCCGGCAGTGACCTAGCCGCCGCCGCCGGCGTCTCGCCCGGTGACCCGGTGCTGGTGGCGGTGTTCTCGCCCAGTGACGGCAGCACGATGGTGTACCAGAACAGCTCGGCCGTCTGTGTGTTCCCGCTCAATCGAGTCAATAATGTATTCGACGAGAGCATTCACATGTGCTTCAACGGATCGCAGCCCTACAGAAACATGGACTATATATCCGGATTAATCGAGAATGGAATGTGCATCAAGTCACGGGTAAGTCGGACAGACGGACGGATATATGCACGACGGCCCAGGCTACCTGATGGCCGTCAGATGTCCTGTCGGCGACGTGCTGGCCCGGCCACTAACGGTGCTGGCCTCACCCTTTGTTCCCGGTCGGTGGTAACTCCGCTAACGTGGTGGGTCACAATGATTTATTGCCGCCATTTTATTCTATTATCAAGCGGAATTAGAGGTCCGTGCCATCTGTGTTCGCCGCTCGGCGAATTTGCATATGAGCATGCTAGGTCTCCTCTCCTGGCGTCCGCCCGTCGCACGGTGCCCTCAGGTCGTGGGCCCGTCTCACAGCGCCGCCACACCTGTCGGCGTGGCGCGCCCGCGCGGGCCGGCTGGCGGTGGCGCCGCTATGAGGTGGGCCCGAGCTCGGTCGTGCAGGTGCCTCCACCGTAAATAACAATAACGCCGGCCGGCCGGCCGGCTACAAGAGGTTTGCAGCCGTCTACAGGGTCGGCCGGCCGGCCACCGCCACCATATCTGCTGAGCGTAATGTGAAGTCTACTAATCGCCCCGGCGCCGTGTTTAATTGTATTAGCTCGGACACGGTAATAGTTCGGAACGCATGCATAAAATGTGGACGATTAGCATGAAACGGTAATTGAAGTCGACTGGTGTACACAAAGACTTCAGTTAAGCATGGTTCACGGCGACCGTCGACGACTTCAACGACCGCGGGCAATTACTGTGAGCGCCGTACGGTGGGACGGCTGCAGACGGCCGCCGTCCGCCGGCCACCGGACGTCGTTGGGCCGCTGCTGCCAGCGGCGATCCTTGTCGGACGGCTCGTCAGCGCCTGGCGGACTCTATCGTTAACGCGGCTGGATCCGGTGCGCGGCGCCGGGCGGGGCCATCCGGCGCCGCCGTCCGACCTTATCTGGTGTGTACACTGCACATGCGGGCCGCCGACACAGTGTACACCGTGTACACCGTGTACACTGTTGTACACCGAGTACACCGTGTACACCCACCACCGTCCTTGCCCACCGGCACCGGGAAAACTGGGCAGACACCGCGTACACCGTGTACAACAGTGTACACAGTGTACACCGTGTACACAGTGTACACAGTGTACACCGTGTACACAGTGTACACAGTGTACACCGTGTACACCGTGAACACCGTGTACACCGTGCATCCACCACCGACCACGGCCACCGACACCGGGGTAACTACACCGTGCACACCGCCCACCCAACACCCACAGAACTGCACCGGCAGACCGAGTGTCCGTCTCTACACTGGCTGCTGCACCGACAGTCCCGAGTGTCCGCCTCTACACTGGCTGCTGTACCGGCAGTCCCGAGTGTCCGCCTCTACACTGACTGCTGCACCGGCAGACCGAGTGTCCGCCTCTGCGCTGGCCGCTGCACCGGCAGACCGAGTGTCCGTCTCTACACTGGCTGCTGCACCGACAGTCCCGAGTGTCCGCCTCTACACTGGCCGCTGCACCGGCAGACCAGGTGTCCGTCTCTGCGCTGGCCGCTGCACCGGCAGACCGAGTGTCCGCCTCTGCGCTGGCCGCTGCACCGGCAGACCGAGTGTCCGCCTCTACACTGGCCGCTGCACCGGCAGACCGAGTGTCCGCCTCTGCACTGGCCGCTGCACCGGCAGACCAAGTGTCCGCCTCTACACTGGCCGCTGCACCGGCAGACCGAGTGTCCGCCTCTGCGCTGGCCGCTGTACCGGCAGACCAAGTGTCCGCCTCTACACTGGCCGCTGCACCGGCAGACCGAGTGTCCGCCGCTGGGCTCACGGCGCCTGGCCGCTACACCGGCAGACCAAGTGTCCGCCTCTGCGCTGGCCGCTGCACCGGCAGACCGAGTGTCCGCCTCTACACTGGCCGCTGCACCGGCAGACCAAGTGTCCGCCTCTACACTGGCTGCTGCACCGACAGTCCCAAGTGTCCGTCTCTACACTGGCTGCTGCACCGACAGTCCCGAGTGTCCACCTCTGCGCTGGCCGCTGCACCAGCAGACCGAGTGTCCGCCTCTACACTGGCTGCTGCACCGGCAGACCGAGTGTCCGCCTCTACACTGGCTGCTGCACCGACAGTCCCGAGTGTCCGCCTCTGCGCTGGCCGCTGCACCGGCAGACCGAGTGTCCGTCTCTACACTGGCTGCTGCACCGGCAGACCGAGTGTCCGCCTCTACACTGGCTGCTGCACCGGCAGACCAAGTGTCCGCCTCTGCGCTGGCCGCTGCACCGGCAGACCGAGTGTCCGCCTCTACACTGGCTGCTGCACCGACAGTCCCGAGTGTCCGCCTCTACACTGGCTGCTGTACCGGCAGTCCCGAGTGTCCGTCTCTACACTGGCTGCTGCACCGACAGTCCCGAGTGTCCGCCTCTACACTGGCTGCTGTACCGGCAGTCCCGAGTGTCCGCCTCTACA
Organism: Imbricaverruca yamaguchii; assembly: GCA_034440575.1. NCBI lineage: Eukaryota > Metazoa > Arthropoda > Thecostraca > Neoverrucidae > Imbricaverruca > Imbricaverruca yamaguchii. The sequence goes on from JAOTOL010000924.1 coordinate 36,592, forward strand.
CTGGCTGCTGTACCGGCAGTCCCGAGTGTCCGCCTCTACACTGACTGCTGCACCGGCAGACCGAGTGTCCGCCTCTACACTGGCCGCTGCACCGGCAGACCGAGTGTCCGCCTCTACACTGGCTGCTGCACCGACAGTCCCGAGTGTCCGCCTCTACACTGGCTGCTGTACCGACAGTCCCGAGTGTCCGCCTCTACACTGGCTGCTGCACCGGCAGACCAAGTGTCCGCCTCTGCGCTGGCCGCTGCACCGGCAGACCGAGTGTCCGCCTCTACACTGGCTGCTGCACCGGCAGACCAAGTGTCCGCCTCTACACTGGCTGCTGCACCGACAGTCCCGAGTGTCCGCCTCTGCACTGGCTGCTGTACCGACAGTCCCGAGTGTCCGCCTCTACACTGGCTGCTGCACCGGCAGACCGAGTGTCCGCCTCTGCGCTGGCCGCTGCACCGGCAGACCGAGTGTCCGCCTCTACACTGGCCGCTGCACCGGCAGACCAAGTGTCCGCCTCTACACTGGCTGCTGCACCGACAGTCCCGAGTGTCCGCCTCTGCGCTGGCCGCTGCACCAGCAGACCGAGTGTCCGCCTCTACACTGGCTGCTGCACCGGCAGACCGAGTGTCCGCCTCTACACTGGCTGCTGCACCGACAGTCCCGAGTGTCCGCCTCTGCGCTGGCCGCTGCACCGGCAGACCGAGTGTCCGCCTCTGCGCTGGCTGCTGCACCGGCAGACCGAGTGTCCGTCTCTACACTGGCTGCTGCACCGGTCGGCATTGACCATTACACACCATAAACGTCCGACCAAGGGCGAAAAGTCAGTGACTTGGCCACGCGCGTTGGTGAGAGGTTGGAACATTTTTCGAAACGCTGGCCACAGAGACGGCAGTTTTAATATCACTTTAATGGCTGAGTCATTGCATTCATTAAGTCAACAGCCATGCCGGCGGTTAGAGGAGGAGGACGTATGTACATCCCGCCAGGCATCCCGGCTTTATGGGCTACGTACCCTTTGTAATGCTTATGAGCGGCGAAAGCGGCCGGTTAATATCCTGCTCATTTGGGCCAAGCTGTCAGTATGACCGGTCTGGCCTTGTATTTCACTTCTGCTACTACTGGATGCCGCGGAGCGACATCAGCACTGGACTGTGGGCACAGTATTGTGGTCCCCGTGATGTTCAGAACACACGATGGTGGTCCTTGGCACTTCTTATCGCATGATCACCTTGAGCCGCCACATCACCGCGATCCCATCTCCTGCACCGGACAACTTCCAGTGTCCACACAGGACCCCCTCCACTGGAACAGCCGGATATGGTTCTACATTGTCGACACGTACATTGGAACCATGTCGTTGGTGTCCTCATGCCTACCACTGCTCATCGATGGCATACACAATCGATCAATCAACATCGGGAAGCATAGGGCGGACTTCAGACAGTGCACCGGCTAGTGTGAGCAGGTCTCGGGGTCACCGGGAGGTGACCCCCTCCCCCCACATCCGTTCCGCTCTAACAGCTCAGCTCAGCCGGCCCGTGGCTGCCGGTGATATCCGGCACATGCCCTCCGTCCATATCTTGTGCAGGCTCCGAGGTCAGCTGCATAACGCGGTCAGACAATCCGAATTGTCTTCTGGAGTTGGCATATTATTTGCTGGCACATTGGCCGGTGTAGGCACGTTGTCAAAACATAGGCGAGGTCGCGACGGTTTGGATGGGCCGGTTTTTGCGGGAGCTTCCTCCCTGGAAATTTGAGGAATTGAGAGAAAACGAAGATAATATGTTCAAGGCGTAGCACGTTGTAATATGTACTAAGCCCTGGATATTTAGCACTTTGGCGGTCGCATTTTACAAGTGAAAGGGAATTGACTCCTAGGAAGTTAGATAATCTAGACTTAGCTATGACTGGTGTGGAGTCTGGTGCATTGTCTAATTTTGAAAAAAAGCAAACCGGCACTAAAAACAGACGGCAAATTCTGACAGCGCCAAGTGGATGCCATGTCAATGACTAGCACTGACATGGTGTAGGCGATGCCGCCAAACTTCAAAGGGCTATCCGGAGCATTTGGTGACCTCAGCCGAAGACCTGTCCGGCGTGCCATCGGACAGCGCCGAGACAAAGACCGATCGAGATGTCCCTGTACGACATCTCAATCGGAGGCATGCAGTGCTGGACAGTCCGGAGGAGAGGCGCCCACCTGCCCAGATGCGGCCAGTCACCGCTGTCGACGCAGAGCGGCTGGATCGCGATGCCGAGGTCTTTCCCGATGCGTCTGCGAAGCCGCGGAATGCCGTCATAATCCGACTTGTCAGACTGTTTTGATTGTTCGTTTCGAATGGCAGCCTGTGACACTGCATAAGCCAGTAACAGGATATCGCTTGCTTCGTCGGAAAGTCGATGGGCTGTATAATTGTGACAGCTCCCAGCCTTGACGCTGCCAGCTTTGACATGCCACTAATTGCTCACTGGTAAAGCGAGCAATTTGTGCGGCTACCCAAGACACTCCAGGCACGTGTCGAGAAGATCAGAAGTGACGAGATGTCCAGGCTGTCATCCGCTGAAAATGGGATTAAACGGGCTGTCAGCTGTTCTCGCCTGTTTGTAGCCAGTACGACGGCAGGCACCTTTAAGGTCATAGCCTCCAGCTGGGTGGAATGCACTCACTCTTTTTGGCAGCAGCGCCCCCGAAGGCTCCACACCGATGTGAGGATGACGAAATGTCGGGAGAGATGCCTTGGCTATTGCCGTCTTCTCGAGAAACATTCAGACCTGTTCCTCACCAGCGTAGCAACGTCTCCAATCTGTTCACATCTGAGCGGTGTATCCTCTGAAGCGGTGTCGACGCCCGGGTTCTAGATCACGCCGTCACGTCCGGGATCGCCACGATTCTCCCGCCTTACACGCTGGGTACGTGTCATCGGCCGTACCGTATCGGAATGCCATCGGCATTCTATGCACATGTGAGCCACCGATCTCTTTGTGCAATATTTTGTGTTGCATTGCGCACGTCCACAAGAAGACCTGCGATTATTTGCGTTCGGATGTTGTTGGTTGAAAGGAAACCACCTAACGTAGTGGACGAGCCCTGATTCTCAAGAGTTCTCCAAAAATGCGTAGGATACGAAAGGACGTATAATTAACTAATGCTCGAAAGATCATTATGGTGTGGTCACAGAACAGAAAGTTAACTGACTGTACTTGCTTCCCAAGCGTTCCTTGAACAGTCTGAAATTGGTGGTAGAAAACAACATTTATAACGTCCAGAGTCATCCTCACGAGGTAGTAATGTGATGAATTTCAATGCCATTTTCCTCCAAATTTGCATGATTTCAAATGAGGTACAGGGACATTAGATATCCTGGAGTCAGTTGTGTGCAGTGTTTTATTACATAGCTACAATATACAGACACCAAGTTGACTTATCTTCGCATGATACTGCAACACGCACAAGAACGAATGGTGCTTGAATATGGACACTGGATAAGTAGCAAAGCTGGTCTACATCTAGTTGGACAATTTGTGATATCTACTCTTCATTATTTGGACATCATCTGCATATTCTTAATTACCGTAATTGAGTTTGCAAACCCCGTGGCGTTTAAAACTTCAATATTTTTATTCGTGCTGCCCATCCATTGACTTCGGGATGTACCAATTCATACCGGAACATGACAGTTTATGATGTAAGAGAATGAGTGAGGGAGTTTTGCCAACCTGCCACAGTGCTGGTGATATCGGCTGTTGTTTATGACGTATCCATACCATCTTCAGGAAGTAGCCACATCCTGATAAAATTGCAGTCAGGTACTTCACTTCTGTTGTGCCGTCGAGACCATAAGGGTCATTCTTATTTCAATTGCAGTTAATCTGTGATAACTAGGCGAAGTTGCTTCATTGACATCTACAGCACACCTGACATGGAAGTCGGTGTGTGGAGGTCGCTTAATTTGGCATCATGAATGCCAGTGCCACAAGGCGTGATATGTCTTTCGTCCTAGACTGCGCTTATAATTCATCGCCAATGTTGAATAGCGTGAACTGTTCATTACCTAGAGTCCATTGCATTGTTGGTACGTATCCTGTGTGCTCTATATTGTAAAAGGTGGAACTGACACTGCCAGGAAGCCAAAAACGGAGAAATTTGTTTGCGGTTATTGTAGTATATATTCGCCATGGTTCAGAAGTCAGCGACATATATGCAAGCCCTTTTTAAAGAGAATTCCTTTAGTGTCGGATTATTGTATAACATTCCAGAACCGATCGTGAATATTTTAAATCGCTGCCTCTCTGGCTGCCCCTCTGACTGCCCCTCTGGCTGCCCCTCTGGCTGCCCCTCTGGCTGCCCCTCTGGCTGCCCCTCTGGCTGCCCCTCTGGCTGCCCCTCTGGCTGCCCCTCTGGCTGCCCCTCTGGCTGCCCCTCTGGCTGCCCCTCTGGCTGCCCCTCTGGCTGCCCCTCTGGCTGCCCTTCTGGCTGCCCCTCTGGCTGCCCTTCTGGCTGCCCTTCTGGCTGCCCTCTGGCTGCCTCTCTGGCCGCCCCTCTGGCTGCCCCTCTGGCCGTCCTTCTGGCTGCCTCTCTGGCCGCCCTCTGGCTGCCCCTCTGGCCGTCCTTCTGGCTGCCTCTCTGGCTGCCCCTCTGGCTGCCCCTCTGGCTGCCCCTCTGGCTGCCCCTCTGGCTGCCCCTCTGGCTGCCCCTCTGGCTGCCCCTCTGGCTGCCCCTCTGGCTGCCCCTCTGGCTGCCCTCTGGCTGTCATTCTGGCTGCCTCTCTGGCTGCCCCTCTGGCTGCCCCTCTGGCTGCCCCTCTGGCTGCCCCTCTGGCTGCCCTTCTGGCTGCCCCTCTGGCTGCCCCTCTGGCTGCCTCTTTGGCTGCCTCTTTGTCTGCCCCTCTGGCTGCCTTTCTGGCCATAATTCTGAAGCTTCACGGCGACCACAAAATAATTGTTTGAAGATTTTGTTTTCTAACACTGCCCTGTTCCACCATGTAATTGAGATTGCCTGACATTATTTACTTGAGAAGTGTAATGGGCGTCAACATAAAGAACGCATACATCAACCAACAAAGTGTATGTCGTGACCCCGCACGTCTGCCGTGTATGCCCTGCAGCACCGTGCCGAAAACATGCATTTCGGTGTTTCGATGGAAATTAACAGTAACGTGGACTCTAAATGTGCACCACGTAGTTCATGGAATTAGCAGGATGAGCTGACTGAAACCCGAGAAGGCTGCTATCTGTTCTGACGTGACGGCTGCATCAGATAACGGAGGGAAGGGGTGACAGGCTGACATTTATTCGCCCAGCTCCAGAATCGCAACACGAAGTCTGGTGAAAAGTATCTGCACAATAGCGATATATAGCTTGTCAAATCGATGGTGAGTGATGTTTTCAGGGTTTTATAGTTGGATTATAAACTGGTGATAATGTCTACTCTGCTATCCTCCTTGGTTCTCCGACTTCGCCATGCATTCAGTGAACTTGGATGGCAACCAATATACAGTGGGCTTCAGGTGTTCTACCGATTGATCCATCCAAACTACTTAGTGCTACGCCACTGGAGGTCAGGGTACATTATGATCTGAATTAGCTGAAGGAAATGCTTTGACATTATCCGTACCCCCCGCTAATCGTTTAGGTTTTTTTATTTTCGCAAAAAGAGGTCACCAGATCCTGCAATAATTGCGATTCTTGACACATTTTATTACTCTAGGGATGACTCTGACGTTGCTAAAGGGCATCAATCAATCGATGACGCGCATAGTGCACTGCGTGGCAGTAGATGAATCCAATGGTGCACGGTGGTCTTTGGGCCACCCTCAGCCCTCTAGGGCAACTGCCAAAGGTTAAAATGTTCCAAAACACTTCATTTTCAACGTGCGATGCATCAAATGAATTCGGTATCTAATTGCAAGCTAAGCACCAGTGACTAGTTAAGAAGTGAACAAATATATCGACATTTCATTCAGCCTCGCAACGGCCGCGGTCAATGGGTTATATCATGCTAAGCATTCAAATTTGTTCCAAGTGATATGGTCGATGATGACTTTGAAATGTTTTATGATGAATTCCTTGGAGTTTCCGCGCACAACTTACAAAACTACCACACTTCTCTCTGAAACGAAGGTACCTCTTGTTTCGTCATACCTTCCAGTGATTGTGTTTCTTTAGCAGAGGCAGAGTGCCATCCGCTAGAGATTTGTGACGTTAAAGAAAAGGTTACGTTAAAACGGCTTATGTGGCATCCGGTGATATCAAGCAACCAAGAGAGGAAAGATAAGAGACGTCGGCAAATAAAGAACTCGGCGTAAAGGGCCGGTACATACATCACATGCAGGTTAAAATGCAGACACACATACATACATACATATCAAACAGTAGAGCATTTGGCAGGTGGACATCTCCATAGCCTTCGGACAGGCCCCGCTACCCACCTGCGACCTGAAACGAAGCGCAGGCCTGGCGCCCAGGGCGAACCGCGGGCGTCAGGCCCGACCTTGAATGTGTAGGTGTATCTTCAAGTTAGAGCTTGGACAAACCTGAGAAGATAAAAAAAACAAGCCGCTTGGAAAACCCGTAGGCAAAAAAAACCAAGTGGAATCTATATGGAAAACTGTCCGTTTTGGCCAGATTGGACCTGTCCCTACTTACCTAGTGCGAAATAACCTATATGTATGTGGTGTACAAGAGCGGGAAGGATGATAGCCTTTGGCTTCAAATAGCTTGTTCTGATTTGGTGCTATGCAAAAAGGTGAAAAGTAGCTCGAGAAGCTCCGGGTGCTCGTCACCGAGAAGGATGCTCGGTGAACGTGGAAGATGATGTTGGGCAATGTACGAGAGAAGGGGATGACGCTGCAAATCATATTCGGGTCAGGTAAACAGAAAATGTAGAACAGAGTTGCACGTGTTACACACTTGAAAATGCGGAGCGTGGCGAAGTCGGCGGAGGAGGAAATCGTGGCTGAGTTTGATTGGCCGGAACGGGACGATATCTGTGCTGTGGGTTGGTGTTTGGTCATTTAAAAAGATCATGCTGTGGGTGTTGAGAAGTGTTTCAATGTGATGTCCGCGTGGAGATGTGGTGACATCCCCATGCCTGGTTGTGGACGTTGAGGTCGCCCAGCACCAGACAGGGGTGCGTACGAAGACTAATGAGATTGTTCACAGAAGCTAAGGATAACCTAAGAGAAGGGGGAAAATAAAGAGAGAGAGAGAAAGAGAGTACAGTGAGCTCTAGTTGTGCAATTTGAACAGAAACGGAAACAAAATTTAAGTTATGGACACTATTGATCCGGCGATGGAGAAGGGTGTGTGCGATAAATAAGGCAACCCCGCCGCCCCTGGGCGTACAATTTGTGTTTTGGGCATGAAGGTAAGTAACCAAAGATGTTAAAATTGTACGGGTCATTGCGCACCATCGGGTCTCCTGAACTGCAGCAATCAATAGTATCTTTTGTCGTATATTCCTTGAATTCTGCCCAATGGGATATGATAAGCCTCGTATTCCATTAGAGCAAGAATTCAGTGGTGGGTGTTTGCATTAGCGGGGTGATCTCGGGGTAATGTGTGGCGGCGCTGGTGTGACAGAGTCATCCGACTCATAATCGGACGACTTTGATGTGTGTGATAGCTCTGGGTCTCTGGTGGGGAGGGGGAGGTCCTGGCAGAGTGGCCGGGAGTCGGGCCGTTATGAGAGGGCAGAGAGGGGGAGATGGAGGGACAGGGACGACGCTGAGGGGGCGGCGCGGGGAGGCCTGAGCCTGAGAGGGTAGAGGCGGAGAGGGAGACCGGGATGGTCCGGAAGGGGCGGCGCGGGAAGACGCGAGCCCGAGGGGGCGTGGTGGCCGGTCGGGTCAGATGGGGCGGGGCGGAAGGCGGAGGCACCGGCGAGTGGAGCAGGGCGCGGGGCCGGTGCAGGAAGAGGGTTGGGGGGGAGCGTGTGTTCCGTGTGCCTGGGCACACGGGCAGCGGGCGGGCGGCCGCCTCGGGCGGGGTCGCCCAGAGGGGCTGGATGAGGGGTCGGTCCCAGGCAGAGGTTGGCCCCTGCGTCGCGGGCGGTGCTGGAGGGGCGGTCAGGCGTCGGTGCTACTGCTCTTTTGCGACCAGCCAGACTGGGCAGCGCGGGTGTGAGGCGGCGTGCAGGCCTGCGCAGGGTGTGCCGTTGCTCGGGTTGCTCGGCGTCACCTGCGCCGTAAGGTGAGTCTCCGCACGAAGGGTTGCGGGGAATGGCAGACTCCACTGTGGTGGCGATGCTTTTGGCGGAAAGTGCAGCGTTTGGGCGGCGGGGTCCAGGGGCGGCAGAGGTACCGCAGGAACCCTGCGAGGAGGTGGGTCGGCGGGGCCAGCGACCTGAAGCCTAACTTGAGCAGCGGGCTCGGGGATGAGACGGAGCGGCGCCCAAGACGCACTACCTCGTAGACCCCCTGTGGGGTTAGCTCTTCCAGGAGCTCTTCCTCTGGCAGGTGGGCCAGCCCAGGGGCGAACACCGTTACGAATGTGCTGTTGAGGCGGTCGGCGACGACCACCTCAACAGGAAGGGTCAGGAAGTGGCTCAGTTGTAGGAGAGCCCTGGCCTGACTTGACCCGCGGATCCTCACCAGGAGCGCGCCCGACCGGATAGTTCCGACTGACACTACCTCTCCCCCAGTTCATCGGTCCAGCTACTTTAGTATGGCGAAGGGTGACGTGCGGTCTCAGGTCCCCTCCGTCCTGGTTACCAACACATACGATTCCCCATCAGGAGGGCCCGTGGTGGCGGGGCCCGGGCTTTAGGGAAGGCCGGCGTTTACCCCCTTCGGGCGGGGAGAGGGAGGGGATTCTCGAGCATACTATAGGTTAGAGCCCGTCAGGCGTCAGTAGCGTGCAAGTGTTGATGATGAAGGGCTCTCAGAAGAGGTGCAGGCAAGATAGGCAGCCATGAGGGGTGCTACAAGGAAAGCGTGAAAATAACTGTTGTGAAAAGGTGAAGAAAGACAGAGAGTTTGGAGGGATGGGATAAGTCGGTCAAAGCAGGCGCAATCGGTTAGCACTAACCTTTAAACCAGAAAGGAACCTCTGACGGGCTCTAACCTATATGGAGGGATGAAAAAAACAGCCGAGGCTGGCCACCAATACCATTCGCTTTCCCGGCGACGCCCGAGAGCGCCACTGGGGTGAAGGGGTGTGGGAGTGGGAGCTGGGCCAGCTAATCCTGTGAACAACTTACTAGTGGCGGAGAGCTGTCGGCTAGTTCGGAGAGCAACCAGCAAGTAGGCCGGGTGACATCAGTCAGCCGTGGGGGGGGGGGGGGGGAGCTTCCCGTAAATGCCCTGATAAGGGCACGTACCAGAGAGCTGGAGTGGGTGGGAGGGGACTTGCTTCGACGGTCAGCTTCGTGGCTTGATCTCCATTGCGATCGGAATCAGCAAGCCTCCTCAAGTCTCAAGCAAGCAAGTCTTCTCAAGCCTCCTCCTCCCTCCCAGTGACTTCACCTTTCAGTCCTTCCCTGTCGGCACCATCCACTCGGACTCGCTGTCTGTGAAGATCCACAACGCCGACGCCTGCCGCCGTTACCCACCGCCATTATGTTTCCACAGAGACTACCTCGCCCATGGTGCCCGCGTCAACAGCAGCCAGCTCAGCCTGAGTCATTTGGATCGCCTGGTATGCACAACGAAAGCCCGGTCACATGCGATGGGTGCGGAATCGAGGGCTTCTTGCGTGACATGCACGGTCTCCACTGCAAACAAACAAACAAAAAAGCAGGCTGACAACGCCAAAAAAAGAGGACGCTGAGGAAGGCGAGATGCCGCGCCGACAGAGCAGTATGACACATAACACGTTCTCCCGTAAGTCAGTCTAAAGCAACATCCATGCTCGTGGAATGATAAGATTGGCACACCTATGCAGGTGGACATGCAGTTTTTCCACCTGGCGGCTGGCGGAGACTTGTCTGGATCACTCTGCGGAAATGCTAATGTGGAAAGTCAAGGTTTTGCTGCTCCACTTTAAGTTGCAATAAATGCAGGTAGCATGACCCGCCTTGCATTTCGTAGATTAGTAGTGCTTAACCTCTGTTCAGGTCATGCCCTTACACGTTCGCTCATAAAACAAAACTCATTCCCACCTCACGGCATAGTAATATGCAGTACGCCTTACCATGTCCTAATTTACACCGCAATTAAGCCCCAATTCCTCTCGGTAAATCTTCGTTTTAGAATAATTGTAGATATATGTATATATATATATATATATATATATATATATATATATATATATATATGTGTGTGTGTGTGTGTGTGTGTGTGTGTGTGTGTGTGTGTGTGTGTGTGTGTGTGTGTGTCGTGTCGTGTGCGTGTGTGTCGTGTCCGTGTCCGTGTCCGTGTCCGTGTCCGTGTCCGTGTCCGTGTCCGTGTCTGTGTCTGTGTCTGTGCATATCATTATTTTTGTTGTTTAGCTGGGACGGAATGGTATTTGATAATATATTATTCTTCCAGCTTAACAATTGAGTTGAGGTTCTTAACAGCTTACCCCGCGCACGTCCGGGGGGACAGATATCTGCCCCTTCCGGTTTTTCCTCATTTGCCGCCAAACTAATAGGGTTAGCAAGGCAAAACCTCGCATAGCTGTTCATTTGTCTTCTCCGCATATCCTCATACATTTTTAATCCTGGGTTATCTCAGGTCAGGTCACCAGGTCAGGCGAAGTGACCAAACTACACTCGGAGTTCTAGGTGGCATAACTTCCACAATAATCGGGCGATTAATTTCAAACTTCTAGCATGTCATGATTTCATCAGGGACCATAATATGTATATCGGGTTTTTCTCGTAGCATTGACCTTAGGTCAGGTCGCTGCCATGGCTTCCCATTATAGGGCTATGGTAAAATATACAAATGTTTCTTAGTTACATATTTGCGCTCGGAATGATCTCACAACGGTTGTAGCATGTAGGTGGATGCTATGCTCAATGCTACCGCTGACATTTTTGCTCAGTGACCTCACCAAGGTCTCTGAGGTCACCTGAGATCACTACACATTTATGCGCATTACATCGCACCGCATTGAGCTAGAAGGCTGAAATTACCGTCATTGTGCTTGTATCGTCACGACGTGTCGATTGATACCTTGCATGACCTCCCTAGGCCTTGACCTGAGGTCATGACTTCATGACCTTGACCTGAGTTTCGGTTGACCTGTCCTTAAAGTACACAGCCTATTGTTGGTAGCGCATTTTAAGGACTGTCGAATACCGTTCGCCATTTGCTTCTATCTGTTACAGGTCCTGAGATATGTGTCAATATCTGAGTCCCACCTGATCTGGTCGACTTATGATGACCTATGACCTATGATGGCCCAGTGTCCTGAAAGTTGGCCTGAGCGAAAAAAAATTACCGAAACACTTTCGATAGAGCCCGTCGCCAGCTATCCAACGCCGTTTTCCGTTTGTCGCTAGTTAGCATAGTTCCAGAGATCTTAGGGGGGCAGACATCTGCCCCCCGGACATGCGAAGTTGGCGCGGACCGCCGGACGTGCGAGTGTTAACAATTGAACAACTGTGGAAGTTCTTCCCTGGTTTTGTAGGTGCATACCTACCAGTGCATGGCGCTGAACTGCCCTAAGCGATCACTAATACTTAGATTCCTGTGCATATAAATGCAACTCGTGGAACTCTCAATGTTGTAAACACAATGCAATAACACTCGAAGCACCTGATGTATACAACGAACACTTGTAAGTTGATGGCTTGCTGGTTTTGCTGGATTAGTTAAAATTGATTTGCTGGTTTCCTAATCACAACTGAAAAGGGAGCTCCAGAGGACACCGTACCAACATTACTGTCCCTTCTGGTCCTGAAATATGCTGGAATGATGCTGCCCATGTCATCTGGCTTATGCTCCTTACAGCATACTCCACCGTTGTTTTTCTTCCTGTGCAACGGTCTTCACCAAGTTCACGGTCGCCGAAAAGGCATGCTCCCAACTGGAATGCCCACTGGCTCATAATTGGAATGTCACATGGCGTCTCTTGTTCACCTCTTCCAGCCCCTATGTTTGTCTAACTTTGTTGTTGCATAATGGCAGCGTAAGTAGGAGCAAAGTATGATACATGATCAATGTTCAAGACAAGGCACTAGTTAAGCGCAACGAAATAAAAACAAGTAACCACCTCATTATTCCTCACATGATGTTTACAGCCCCACTGCTGTTCAATATTTTCCCCCAGGCTCCTTGTTCCAAATTCCTTTATGGTCATATACCGATATTGATGTTCCATAGCTTTAACGATGACTTTTATAGAGGTAATCTTCACTGTCCATAATATACCTTCGGCATGGAAACACCTATGAGAAAGATAAAGATTGAAAGGGAGAGAGAGGAGACGAGATGAAAATGGGAACGGCGATGGAGGCGGGGCCAGAACAAGGGTTGGAGCCAGATTTGGAACCCTAGTCGGAACTGGAGGCGGAGACGGAGAAGAGAAAAGAAGAAGAAAAGGAAAACAAAAAAGGAGAATGGAAAGAAGACGGATGAGAATATGAAAAGGAACTGTGAAAGACCAAAAGAACAAGGAAGTGAAAGAGAGATCAAATAGAAAGAGAGAAGAGATCAAGAGAGGATGAGAGGAAGAAATAAAGGGAGAAAGAGAATAAGAGAGAATGAGAGAAAGAACGACAAAGAGAAAAGGAGAACGGAAGAGCAAAGATAATACGAAAGATAGAAAGAATGGAGGAAAGGAAGGGAAAGCCCGGTTGATGCCCGTTTGATTCCGTCACACAATTCGTGATCGCAAGGAGCAGGAGGCCACCAGCATACGCACACCCACACCAGGAGCAGAAAGCCCACCAGCACACACGCACCCACACACCACTGCTACTGTTAGCCGGTTTTTGTGTCGCCGTAGAGAGTGATTGTCATCGAATGGGGATATTGTTGATCATAATCACTCTATTGTGTGCACTGTGTGTGGCTATTGGACGACCGCGGTGACGGTCACAGTGAAATCGAGTCCACAGCCGGTGCCGGGCTGACGCCGGGCGGCCAATCCTGGCGCAGACCACATTCGGTCAGACCACATTCGGTCATACCGCATTCGGTCAAACCAGTAGGCTGATAGGCTGCCTCAAGTCCGCGGGACGGTGGGGCGCGTGGGTGTGTTGCAAGCTCGAATCGGAAATTGCACGACTGTCGTGGTAATTGTAAAGGGAGTGGTATTGCTGCACCGATTCGGATGGCATCGTTGACACTCGTCTCATAGACGACTGACTGACGGGTGCTTCCAGCTGGTTGTTTAAGGGAACTCAATATATTTGTATTGCGTCCAAACAAAGCAAGCTACAAAGATAAAACAATTTTTTGCCAGAATACACGTGAATACTGTGGAACATATTGCATGCCTTTGTTCTCTTTCAATTGTGGGCTCAAAGCGTTCCTCTCAGTGACAAGCTGAGCACTGCTAGGCTTTGTAAAGATCGACAACAACGCAGGTCAAAAGTGGCAATTTCGGTACTTATCTTCTAAAATTTAGTGGACTGTTAACGACTTGATCAGTTTTTGTTTTCGCTTTAGCTAACGATAAAAAATTAAGTATTGTTCCAGCGTATCATTCTCTGGCTCCTTTGCACCACAGGAGAAGCCGTTTCTCCCGCACGTTCATCTACAAGGGTTTTTCTACCACTGCTTTCAGGACATAAAACATCCTCATAAATACACCATTCGGAAGCTAAATGAGTGCAGTGAAGCGGTGCCTGGCCGCGTTGAGCCAACACCGCCAGGCTTGGCGATCGGCTGCAACTGAGGTCACTTCGCTATCTGCAGCCAATTGACACAATATATTGGTGACGTTAACTGACTGCAGCAATTGAACGCGTCATAAAACAAGCTGAGCCCTTGTATTCTGCTCCACCCACAGCTGTCCGGTCGCTGTGCTCTGTGGTTCGCAGACACAACTTTTTATTGTCTGAGGAGGTCCGAATGCCTTCGACGACTAAGTTGGTTATCATGCCAAGTGCTCGCACACAATATCGACCTTATTTGGGGCTCTGTGCCGAGAAAAGAGCTGTTGCAGCTGGTCACTCGCAAAGAACCAAAATGACGCAATTGACAGGGAAACTTATTAAATTACCACAGGAAGTTGATTATAATTTTGAGTAATTTCATCATAGCAGGCAAGGAGCATTTTGCCTGCTTTCTGTTTTCTTTTCATTCTAACCATACAAAACTTAATGACACCTAGAAATGTAAGTGAATATGAATAAAGCAGCGACGTCCTAATATGTGGCTGCTGGTCCTTGCCAATCTATCCGCAGTTTACAATTAAATAGCTGAACGGCATTCAGACATAACAGGTATGCCAATGGTTCAAAAGTTATTGTTTGGTGGTGGACAAAGCGAGAGGGTTGTGTCGTAGTGTGGGTTTCAGCTAAGTATCAATTCACTGCGACTCCACACAATTGACAGGGCATGTTTCTTAGGGTGGCCCAAACATTCCCCCAGCTGGGAACACTTTGCCAACATGGTTGCGGAGAGGAGGTTTCGGCTGTATCAAACTCAATCTGATCTCGTCTTCCTCTAAAGGCCGTATGGCGCTAAGGATGAAGATCATTAGGGCATCATCGAGTACCAAAATGCATGTGCAGTTCCATTAGTGATGCTTCAATATAGTCATGACACGGTCATCATATCTCATGCTGGAACGAATAATACAATAAGCATGTTTCGGATCACCTCCTGCTCCCGCACTTTTAACCACCCCCAAATGCAATCTTTTAAGAACAAGTGAGTGACAAATTCTTGGTGTGGCCCCCGACGAAATATAGATGCCGCCCGTGAAACAGTCTAATTGAACGTCCTCGCAGCACTGATTCTCAAGCGCAGATCCCAGCCATTAATCTATTCATTTTATTCCTTATGACGATTTTCGCCTTATTGTTTACAACAACGTTCATGTTGGTCAAATAAGTTGTGTAGTATGGTCTTCAGCATGCTACTCCCAACTGCTCTTAATAAAATGTATCCACTAATCTTGAAAGATTGAAAAGATAATATCCATGCAACTATGAATTCACCATAGCAGATTCATTCCTCTCCGGAGTACTTTGCTATGCATTTAGTAACCATAAATCATTCCATGTTTCGGGATTTAACCGACACACAATTGGACGATATCTTCAACAGTTGCGGCCAGGAGGCTCACGTAGCATTGCGTAAGAAAAAGGAACTAGGAGTGAATGGTAGATAGCCTTTCATAGCCGATACTTCTCCGGACTTATCTACGTAAAGCATTGGAGGCCATTCACATTCGACTGATGTTAGATTAATTGTCCATTGAATTTACCTTCTTGAACCGATTCTTCAACTAAACCAACATAAAGGAGCTCCAGCGTCTAATGGTGCGTCCGGTATCCTCTGTGGACTAACGTCGCCCGTGTTTTCACTTCAGTTGGTGGTGGATGGCGAAAATCCATCGGACGTACTCGGATCTGGCGTGCGCGTTACTTTTTTCTTTTCTCAAGCGAGGACTTTCAGCTGATACAACGCTTTTCACCCGCTAATCAATCCAAATAGTTGATGTTCGTCCCCCTGTAGTTTCAGGAATGTCATGTGGTACAGACATCAGTTGGTCTCCATGAAGCACCTACCTCATGGTCGACGCCACCGCGCTGGAGGGACTGTCCCCTGCATGGTCGGATAAGAGGGGGCAGTCCCAAGCGGGACGGGAACCTTTACTAAGTATTTACTGGATCATTGTTTCCTAGTGATTGTCTGAAAGTGGCATTATGTTCAACATCTGGTGAGAGCTGCTAGCATACAAAGCTACGGTCAGCATACATACATACAACATGGCTATCCGGGCGTCGAACAATACAATCGCAGTGATCTTGCCTGCAACCAAGTTACACGATATATTGGTGACGGTAGGTGACTCCAGCATTTCAGCGCACCACAAAACAAGCCGATGGCTTACATTTTGCTACACCTACAACTCTAAGGTCGCTGCACTCTGTTATTCACAGCCACTACTTTTTATTAGCTGGCGAGGTCGTGTATGTTGTGGCGATGCCAGCGATGAATACGCTGGCTTCCGTGCCGAGTGCTCGCACGCAATATCGACCGTATTTGGAGGTATGTGCCGAGAAAAGAGCTGCTGCCGCTGGCCACTTACAAAGAACCAAAATGCACAGGTTGTAGCCTGACAAGTTTCCTGCTGGTGGCCAATTCAGATGAGGAACAACTAGCTACGTTTATGCCGGCTAGGCTGGGGGAGTAGGAGGAGGTAGTCGGCTTGAAGCGAATGCTCACTGCGGTATCTGTCAGGACGGTCGGCTTCGTCTTCTGTTGAGCTTGCCACAACGCATTTATTGGCTTCACGGTGGCGACTGGCCGGTCATCACAGACACAGGAGAATCAACAGCAACGCTTGTTGGCTACGCGGTGGTGATTAGTTCGTCATCATAGGTACCGCAGAATCAACGGCAACACTTGTTGGCTTTCGTTGGATTGGCTGCATCTATTGGCACAAATGCAGGAGAACCAACGGCACCGCGCTTGTTAGCTACACTGTGGTGATTCGTTGATCATTACAGATACAGAGGGACCAACGACAGCGTTTTCGTCCATATGCTTTTGCGTAACGCTAAGCATACTGCACCAAACGGCTCTTAACCCGTCCCGTCTCGGGGGGGTTCCGCCCCCCTCAGGTTTTTCGCGGATAGCGGACAAACAGCGCCCAAATTTGGCATACCTTTTCCCACATCAATTTGACATGCTGATTCAAAATTTGTAGGTCAGGACATTTAGGGTCAACGAGTTATTAAGGTCAAGTAAGGTCACCTCCAAAAAAGTTCAACCAGTCGTCACGCTTTAACGGATACAGATATTTTCATGAAACTTTCAACGTTTGCTTATCTTTACGGATGCAACAAAACGTACGAGTTGAATTTTTCATTTTTTTCCGTTTTTGACTACCTATACATTTTGCGTGTTTCCCAAATTGCAGTTAAAATCCAGGATTTTGGCTAAAGTAAGCATTGTTTATTAGGGCAAGTTGACTTCCAACAACGCTTCTCGGTCTGCTCTACCCATTGGAAAAGGAAAATTAAAGAAAACTTGAAAACTCAAAATTTTGAAATTTCAAAAGAATACAATTTTTATTTGGGGGGCGGGAGCAAAAAATTAATTAAACGGAGAAATTAAATTTTAAAAAAAAATTTAATTAAAAATTAATCCATTAATTAAACGAAAATTAATTAAACGGGAGCAATAAATTAAAGCCCTGGTCGATTTCGCTGTTGTTTTCTTCATATATCCCCAAAATGAACCCCCTAGAGTCCAAAACATAATGTAAGTCGTGAAAAGTCGTGAAAATCTAGCCCCCTGGTGACGTCACTTTTTGGGGGAAAATGTTTTGGCGTGTTGACCCGGACCCTACTCGTCGAGCGCTTTTCGATGACACCTCTTACGTTTTCGTGCGATGCTTAGTTTGGATTTTAGCGGGGGTCTTCAACCGCCCCCCCCCCCCGAGACGGGGTGGGAGGATTTGACAGGAAAGACGGCGCGGGTTAATATAATCAATCCACTAATAATAAGTGATTCAATGATAATATGTATGTAACGATCAAGTAACCATAGCATCTTTCCCCTCCAGAGCATTTTGCTACGTATTTAGTGACCATACATCTTTCAATATTTCGGGATTAAACGGACAAACAATTGGACGATATCTTCAACAGTAGGCTCACGTAGGCTCACGTAGCATAGCGTAAGCAAACAGGAACTCGGGCCGTATGGTATGGAGTCTTTCAGCGCTGGGAATCCTCCTAACTTATCTATGTGAGGCATTGAAGGTCGTTAACGTTCGACTGATGGTAGACTATTTGTCCATTCGATCGTATCTTCTTCAGCCGATTCTTGACATATTGGTCATCGGACGTAGCCGGTAATACCCAGATCGTGACAAACGCTGTGGCAATTATGATTCAGTAGATACCGTCTTAATGCTTAACACATGGTTTATAACATAGATTGGGAGCATGCAATGCATGCATTTTCTGCATGAACAAACATTTCGTAAATGTTGGAAAATTGGCGGAGAATGATGACTGGATGTTGATTAGTACTGTTTATAATATGTGCCTCGCCATGGGGTGGTGTGTGGGCATTATTCACACCTAGTGCTGACAATTTAACGTTGTTTGCTTCAGACCATGGGTTTTGCACGTAACGAAAGTAGGCCCAGGAACATTTCTTCAACTTCATTGGTGAAGCTGTCTAGCTCTTTTTAGCCCCAGCCTCACCATTGTTTCTCAGATCCCACCAATAATTTAGTGACTGAACATGGTGCCCTAAGAGGACGACTGAATGTTCTGATGTGATCCACTTTATCATTATAAGCTGGCAATGCTATTTTCGAAAGCTCTTCATGGATATACGCTTGCGATTAGTTTACACCATGCAGTGCTGGGTTGGATAAGAATTGAGGCCGACCACGATGACATTCACTGCATTCTTTTGTGACATGTTTCACCTTCTACTCTACAAAAACGTCCACTTTAACCAACCAGCTATGCTATGTTTCTGTTAGGCATATGATTCCAAATAGCTGTAGTATGTAGCATATGAATCGATTTCGATAAATTGAATACCATCTGGTTAGATCATTGCAACGCATATTAGCCTTCATTCATGGCCATGTCAGCACATTGGTGCGTTATGTTAACTTTTATGAAGCTGAATATTGTTGGTATTGGTATGAGTGTTCTTAGCGTGCTTACTGAAGACTTCGTGTCACACATACATCATCGAGTCCATTTTTGTCTTGCCTGAAGCTTGGCCCTGACAAGCTCCACTGATGTGATTAGGGCACGTCAATCAGCCAAACATGATGTACGACGCAAATTGTAATAGTTGTATGTTTTCAAGCTTGAAACATTTTGTTCACAATGAAAGTCAGACAACACGATATAGATGCCATGAAGAACGCAAGCTAGAAACCTTAAACAATGAGGCTTGTTTCATGACTGAAGGGAGCCGGTTGCATATCTGATAACCGCAGAAGGTCCTGCACGACATACCTACGCGAACTATTTTATTGCAGTGACAACCGCGAAGTGAGATATTGAAGCTGTTAAAGTATTCGTGTTGACTCACTTGTGACCTTCAATGTAAAATTGATGCTCACCACGTTGCATCCTGGAGTCAACGGCTCCAGGCCTATCGATTGAGAGTTTTTTTTCTCATCATTTGGCAATTATTTACTAAAGCATGTCGGAGGAATGCAATGTTCCCCACCTCGGACATTCCGCGCACCGCCAAGTGCATAGCCAGGCGTCAAGTTAAACCAGAACTTCCTAGCTTTCAATAAATAGCATAAACTATAAGAAACAGTGTGTTGTCAGGAGGTGTGAAGTTAAATGAGAATATTCTAGCGTTCAGCACAGAGCTCGGATTATGAGACATAATATGGCCGGAACCTTTTTCTTTAACACCAGCTTTCGTTTCGCTGTTTCAGCCTCCTCGTATGGATATCAGTAAGTACTCTAGCTGTCCGACCATCTTCAGCTTTTAGCCCGAATTACACTGCGGTGGTCATATAAACTGCGAATGACAGAACATCCTTCGTACAACGCATGCAGTGTATGGTCAGCGATGACTCGCACCAGAGTGCCACCAAAATGTCGTCAATACCTCCATGGATCACCTGTAGGCTGATCACACATGGCATAGAACCGCCGTCATGTCCATGGACAATACACATTTCCTCTGTATTCAGTTCCTGCACGTAATTTTATGGTGCAAATAGAAAACAAAGAGAGCCTGCAAAATTTCCCCTGCATAAAATCGTCATAAAGTGAGCACACAAAGGTTATGCTGGAAGCATGGCCCGCAAGCCGGTCGGCCGGGCCGCAGAGTCGAGCCGGGCGTCGGCACATAAAGATGGCGGCGACTCAGCCGGCCGGGGCTGGGGGAGGGGGTGAGTGCGGTCCGGCAGGAGAGCCAACACTGCAGCAGCTCGGCCACCTGCCAGCACGCGATGATCGGCCGAAACAGGTCCGACTACGGGCGGCGGGCCATGTCCGCGGCTGTACGCGCTGCGGCGGAAATACTGAAACGCTGAATATCCAAAGTACGAATATGAAAAATAGAAATCAAGAATAGGATGAATACCAAACTGCAGAATATGGACCCAGATTCCAGAAGTACAAATGGCTAAATCAGGGAAATATTTCAAGCTGGGTTTGTTCCTGATATGATTAGGGTTGGTAAATAGGTATTTTATCCTGATAGGAGGTGTAACCTTGACGGGATCGGTGGCCCTGGTCTCTGCTCATATCATTTGCATTAGACTATATCTTCAGCTTTCACATCATCAATTTTCGAGCACAATTTAGCATTATTGTACGGCCAGGGTCAGAAAACTGCGACGAAGACGGGTGACTAATTGCACCGCGACATCGCCCTGCTTCGCCTGACATTTAAGGTCAACCAAGAGTGACAGCTGAAAAAAATGTTTGAAATAAACCTAAGCGATCAAGTATATAGTCGCACCATGTCTTTGCCAGATCTGTCTATCGCAATAAGAAGAATAGTTAGTAAGGGTGCCAGTAGCGCTGGTGAGAGGAAGGCTCAAAATATTCCCCACCCTGCACTGCGAGGGTTAAACGATTTTCCTACAATGCAAGAGTTATCATTGAGTTGATTAATATCAAATGCAATCATGCAGTGATCCGCTCTGTACAGGCTGCGCGAAGGACAGGACTGCAGATGTTCCGACTGCAATCAGGCAGTGATTGGCACTGTACATGCTGTAGTGGGAACAAAGCTGTCGCTGTACAAAGCTGTTGCTGACTGTATATTCAAAGCAGCTATTTATGCACCGGCGATGGCAAGAGGCGAGATATTTATCCCTGCTCTGTAGTCAGAGGAGGCCCTTTTTTGTCACCACCATGGGGCCATTTGCGTACCGGCTACAGTGCCGGCAAAGCTGTCCCCGTGCCACACGCATCCAGGCGAGGGCATGTCCCACTGCCAGCGGGGGCATATCTGTTTCCGTGTCGACTGCAGAGCGAGAATAAACTAGCTGTAATCATAAGTAGTCACGGGCGCCGCGGCGTGTGCCATAGATCATGGACACCCCGCTGTTTCTGTAATCGCTGCACTATTAAAAAGCATGTTCATCATTTGTTGCGCGCCCCGTAATGACTACATCGGACACCGGGCGCGGTCACAGCAATGGCGTCCGCCGCAGGTGCCGCCGGCCAAGCTGGACCTGTGCGCCGTCGGCCTGCGGCTCTCGGGCGCCGTCGGGCTGCGCTCGACGCCGGCCATCGAGTACAACGTGAGCGTGACGGCCGTGACGGGCGCCGCCGTACATCGGCACACGGTGCTCTTCCTCGGCGACCGGCAGGGTAACGTGAGGAAGGTGAGTGTGACGGCTGTGACGGCCGTGACGGGCGCCGCCGTACATCGGCACACGGTGCTCTTCCTCGGCGACCGGCAGGGTAACGTGAGGAAGGTGAGTGTGACGGCTGTGACGGCCGTGACGGGCGCCGCCGTACATCGGCACACGGTGCTCTTCCTCGGCGACCGGCAGGGTAACGTGAGGAAGGTGAGTGTGACGGCTGTGACGGCCGTGACGGGCGCCGCCGTACATCGGCACACGGTGCTCTTCCTCGGCGACCGGCAGGGTAACGTGAGGAAGGTGAGTGTGTGGGGTCGTGCGACTCCGTGGCGCTGTGGGGCATCACCCCCCCCCCCCCCCCCTAGGCCGGCCACCATGGCGCGCGGGTGGGCACAGGACCGCGGGAAAGGCGAGTGTATTCAAAGCATCCTGTCGCTCGGTTCCATTCCGATGCCGACCCGCTGATGAATTCGAGAAAGTGGCCAGCTGTGGAATAGCGACGGCCGACATTGCGCAACAGTTGTCTCAGGTGAACGCGAGACAGTTAATTTTGTTTAACGGTTGACTATTGTTGGTAAACGCACAAGGTTTTAGGAGGCTTTTAGCGGAGTTCCTTGCGGCATGCTGATGGTGGTCTTGTATTGTCTATCGTTTGCCAATTATGCACACCAAGGTGTGTGTGTGTGTGTGTGTTTCGCAAAAAAAGACAGCATCTCGCCTGTGCCCATCACTCACTCCACTACGAAACGAAAGCTATCATAGAAGATTGATTCTCACACGGTCGCTGCAAAATCAATCCAACGATTCCGATTAAAATGCTAACAGATCTTTTTACCAGGCTAACGATGAGTTATCGCCGTGTCATCGCGAACGATGGCGAAAAGGAGCACCATGTTTAAAATGGAGAATTTGTCAGGCGTATCTCATCATACCGATCCGGACGCCCCAAGCCGCAAACAAACTGGGCGTTAGTGTTTTGATCGATGACGCCTATTCCGACTATCGCTTGGTCACAAGCGGAGGGAGCCAGACATCTGTGATAAGACAGACCTATGCGTGCCTACATCACCACATGACCAAACAGGGCAAGAGACGCTGCCCAGGGAAGCACCAGTTTCTCTGCTTCATCTCCGAATCCTTGTCATCTTCCACGGTGAAGCATTTATAATGCATTGATAATTAAGCTGGCAGTCCTTTTCTGCTATCTTGGCAGCTATCCCTGGCTTGTTTCCGTAAAATTACACGCACTGTTTTGACGGCCCTACATGACAAGTTGAGCACGTTAGCGGAACCGAACGAAGGTTTATAGCTTATGAGATGTTGTCTCACGTTGATTACCACTTTATATCCCCCTGTTTAAAATAGAATGGGCGTTTTCTGGCTGGGAAGTGTACATTGGATATGCAAAGTGTTCCCACATCAGGTGCTGTCACACCAAGAAGAATTCGCCCACTGGAAATATTGGTAGTCGGCTATCTGTACGCTTCCAAGTGTTCGAAAGTGTGGTTTCGAAAGAATCGATCTATCTCCAGACAACATCAAGCCGGGCAAGGTAACGACAGGAAGCATATTTAGAAGCTTGCTTTCCAACTCACATGAATTAAACTCCAACATCTCCCACACCAACCCCGACATCTTGTTACTTCAATAGCACGCCTCAAACCCATAGATCGCTGCAACCATAATATTATCCATATATGTACACAATATAGACACGACAGTCATCTAACTCCCCAACACCGCAAAGGAGGTCGCGTAATATACACACACAAAACAACGTATCACGCAAATACATTCCAACAACCTAAGCAGTGACATCCAATACATAGAGGCAAACGCATTACACCACGGCCACCCTCATGAACTTGTGCATCCCATCTGACGACAGCACACAACACCCTCCGGATTTTAATGCCACGCTTGCAAACATTTCCACACGACCCCTCTCTGTGAGGACGCCAACGGTCACCACTCATTGGGGGCCAACACCACACCACACTCGACACCCGAGGCAGGCTCCTATGTAAGTTTACCAACACCATTCTCGACACCCGAGGCAGGACCATATGTAAGATCAACAATACCACACCACTCTCGACACCCGAGGCAGGACCATATGTAAGATCAACAATACCACACCACTCTCGACACCCGAGGCAGGCCCATATGTAAGGTTACCAACACCACTCTCGACACCCGAGGCAGGACCATATGTAAGGTTGCCAACACCACTCTCGACACCCGAGGCAGGCCCATATGTAAGGTTACCAACACCACTCTCGACACCCGAGGCAGGACCATATGTAAGATCAGCACCACACCACTCTCGACACCCGAGGCAGGACCATATGTAAGATCAGCAACACAACACCACACTCGACACCCGAGGCAGGACCATATGTAAGATCAGCAACACTACACCACTCTCGACATCCGAGGCAGGCCCATATGTAAGATCAGCAACACTTTACACTTAACCTACCTGAACGACGCCTCTCCAACATGCAAACCACACTTCTACAAACGAAACGCACTTCCATACTTCTACACCTGATATCAGCATCGCTTCATCACCTCTTGGCCTGCACCTCATTTGGCCATCAGACTCGGACCCACTTTTTGGAGACAACACTCCATTCATCATCACCACCTCACAGCCACCACCACAGGATCCAACCCGCTGCAACCGGAAGCGTGCTGAATAGCCTCTTCTCGCACAAGATCTTGATCGCTATATTTGCTGATACGAACGATACACTTTGAACCAAGTCGCCGTAAAACACAACACGCATCACACACCCAAGTAAGAAGCACTCTGCAACCACGTTCAGCCCGCCACGAGGCTATTAATATTTGTAACCGAAGTCAAATGCAGACGCACCATGAAGGTAGCAAATCAATCCTTCTGGGAAAATTCACACCTTTTAATAATTTTATCTCGCTTAAAAAACTGCGTCTATTCGAGCTACTCAACTCCAGAAAACGTCCACTCATCAGATGCATCACCCTCATAGACTGCATACACAACCACATATGACCACTACTCAGGACTCACGATGTAGCAAACAGCCTAGTCTTCATCCATCATAACCGATAAACTCTGACTGACCCTACCCTGCCAATCATTCTCCCACCTTCTCATGAACCACATAACAGTCTAGTTACACACAAAAACCCAACCACCAATGCAGCAATCAGCCAACACCATCCCAGATCAAGAAAATATCTACTATTCCTTCCTCAGTACACACCAATCACCGCAAGATAATCATAACTCACAACCTTCAACTACACATAGTAAGTAAGCGAACACACACACCCACACCTCGACCCACTCACATCTACCCCTCATCTCTGAACCGAGCACAGGTCCCACCTTCCCACGGAGCTACCGGCCAATCGCCCTCTCCAGCTGTTTACACAGAACTTTCGAGTGTCCGCCAACACCGTCTACTACAGTTCGCAAAAGAAAAACACGTAATCTCACCCAGTCAATCAGACTCCCTGCCCAGACGCGGTACAGCTGACAACATTACACGCGCCATCACCAACACTTGTCACGCCAGATCACCACACCTATATATGTGCAGTGGTCACCTTCTAGATCTCAAGCATGCACATGACGCAATTGACATTTCTGCGATCACCCAGCAATGTTTGCCCAGCACTTCAATGCACTGATATAGGGATCCTTCACAAATCACCTGACACCATCCAAAATCGTCCCCAACTGTTCAAACTACACAATTCTTCCCAGAAATGTCCCGGTAGTATTTTGGCAACACCACTGACACTCCCTCTCCACTAACAGCAACAAAGTCCGATTCGCTGAGCGGGAAAAACCTCCCGGCATCACCTTCGACGACGCCCTATCACTCTGAAGTAGCTCTTCTTGGATCTTCGCGCAAACTGCACAAAGCTTGTTATCATTATCGGAGCCCTATCTGGCGCCTGCCAGGGCTCAGAGCGGCAAACCGCCCTGAAATTATACCCTATCATCATTCGATGCATTCTGCAATATTCATCGATCATTTACGAATGCACTGCCCAAACAAATCTCAAAATCTGGAATATAGTTCAAAATCACTGTTTATCCGTAGGCTGTGGTGTTCTGGCCACTTTACGTATCAAATGTCTCCACCTTTACAACCACCTCCACATCCTACAACATTGCAGAACGGAAGCACTCATTAGGCATCACTACATAACACAACACATGGCTCAACACCAACGCATAAAACACTCGCCACATGAACATTACCACACTTGCTGCGTCCACCGAAACAAACAACAGAACGCCGCATACAGAATCAACATCACTCTCGCGAAATCCTTACCAGCTCCACGCTTCACAGCGTTATAGCAAACACCGGACCAGAAACCCAACCACCCCTTCATATTTGATGGGATATGTTACCTGCAGACACACACTACCCCTGAAACTACTCATTTTGTTCTGGAATTCAAATGAGAGTACAAAGCACCACTGCATATACACATATGTATTTAAGTGCAATAACCCTCCACAAACCCGGGCCGCTGCAGTACTAACCGTACAAATTTCTATCCAACACCACCAAAATTTGCACTGCTAAGCTTTCCGTAAATCTAAAAGCATACAACGGAAATATAAACTGCGACCTCCACCCTACAGTGTCGTTATAGTACCACAATCTGCAATATACGGTACATTACCACAGAAAGCCCAGACCCACCCCTCCATAATTCAGATGGTCATCGTCCACAAAATGCTCCCAGCCCACATCCACTCCAAAACACTTCGGGTTCCGACACACACACCAGTCATCAGCAACGATCACGCAGTCCAAGGCAACACTGAGACACGCAAGACTCTCCTACATACCAACCTGATGTGATCACGCCACCACAAAAATGCAAAGCATACATCCACCTTCACAACATGGAATATCACTAACTAGAGTAATAAACTACAGCAAGTGACCTCCATATGACTCCGCACATGGTACACAAAGCTCATCTCAAAACTACCTAGTCACAAACACACCTTCAACTACATGCAATTCATGCACACGACATCGAATAGTCTAGCATATCCTAATCCACTGCACCAAATGCACACGACATCACCAGCCTCTCATACACCATCGCACAAAGCACACACCGCATGACTGCACCACTTGCACGACTGCACCAAAAACTCACCGCACCGTCAGCTCCTCCTGAATCATGGCTTGTGCCACGCGCACAACATTGCCTTCACACTTGCCAACATACTCCGCAATGCTCACCCGACCCTCCACGGGGTTCTATTAACCCTCGCACGGCTGGGGTGGGGGGGGGGGGGGTAGATACCTACCCCCTCAGGTTTTCCCGCGACAGCGAGGAAATGGCGCGCGGCAACGCGCTGAAATTTGGTATACCTTACCATTAGCTATTTTTACATGTTCTAAAAAAAATTATAGTCGAGTCATCAAAGGTAACCGAGTTATCGCCGGTCAAGTGAGGTCACCTCCAAATATATTTTAACAGTCACCACGCCTTCAATAATAAAGATATTACAATGAAACTTTCAGGGTTTACTTATCTTGACTGAGCGCAAAAACGTACCATTTCAGAATTTTATGATTTTGATTTTTTGATGACGTCATTTTTTGCGCTTTGTAATTTTATCTAAACTAACATCAATATTGCGAACAAACTATGGACTTTTGTATAATGCTAAGTTCACTTAGAACGTCATATTTTGGTTCGTATACCTATTTCAAAAAGGAAAAATGCAAAAAAAAATTAAATCCAAAATTTTGAAAATCCAAAATAAATAAAAACATTATTACGAGTTTTTGGTTTGAATTTTTGTTCAGAAAATATAAAAATAGATAATTGTAAGGTATGCCAAATTTCAGCGTCCTGCCGCGCGCCCGTTTTCCCGCTGTCGCGGGAAAACTTTGGTGGGGTAGGTATCTAGCTCCCTCAGCTGTGCGAGAGTTAAGTTCAAATACTAGCGTAACAACTAGGGAAATACTTTCGACTGGAATTTGTTCGAGCTATCCGGTGCAGTTTTCAAATTCGATCTATCTTGCTTGGTTCGTGAGATACCTGGGGGTAGGTATCTACCCCCAGCCTGCCGAAGGTGGCTCAGACCACCAGCCGTGCGAGGGTTAACTTCCTGTCTTTCACTGGCCTTTTCACAGATTTGTAAGTCTTCGATGAAAGAAAAGGACACTAAAACAGTACGATAAAAAAAACACAAGAATATAGATACAAACCTACTATCGTGCTATTCATAGATACTAATAGTCATTTTTGTAAATAACAAGACAAGACAAAAGCATGATTAAGAATAGTAAAAGAGATGAGGTAGAACAAAATATACTAAACTTAAACATTTTCGTAGATCCGTGTTGTGCGCCCAACTTACTATCACTGTATTCCTCACACCTTCATTCCATCCCCTTTTCTTACTGCAAACAGCCAAAATAGAACGATTATCACTAAATGACAATCCGGGAGGGCAAGAAACAACAACCACAACGAGAGATAAGAAAACTGTATTGTATTTTCACTTGCATTTCAGGTGGTTAAGTGCAGGTACACAATGTTCCTTCAATGCAGATAATGAACGAGAGAGAGAGAGAGAGAGAGAGAGAGAGAGAGAGAGAGAGAGAGAGAGAGAGAGAGAGAGAGAGAGAGAGAGAGAGAGAGAAGAGAGAGAGAGAGAGGGAAAGAGAGCAGGTGAGGGCAAAGGAGCATACTGGATAGGATCGACACCAAGAACAGCGAAGAATTGTAGTCAGACATGTTTCGCATTATCTTCGAACATCGTTTTTCAATTTCTATTCTTCCTTTTTTACTTGATGACCTCAACAATTCTTACTCCAATCAGTACCAACAACGGAAGAGGGCCTTCCGACAAAACCTCGTTGATTTTCTTGAAAGCAGTTTCACCGACATATGATTAGGGGAACCTTGGTTCCTTTTACGACACCCTTGACTGCAAGAGCCCCACCATTTGCTCACGTCAAAGGATTGCGAACACGCCGAAATTCCAATGAAGTATCTCAGTGTGGATTCGGGATGTATCCGCGTCGTGAATGTAGCCTCACTCAGGCACCCAACGGAAACCTCCCGAGGTAAGAGGTTCAACTGTCGGCACGTATTCCACATCCAACTGGACTAGCAGATGCTTGTACAGCTCTGTTCTGGCTCTAACGGCCGGTGTGTATCGGCCACCTAATAGCTTTACGAGCTGCCGGCCCAGTCCGGCCCCGGGCAAACCACTCCCATATGCCAGTGCTGAGGCCCGCCCTGGCAAAGTTGAGGACCCTCCACGGAATGGTTGGGGACCCACACCGGCAGTGTCGAGGACCCGCTAGAGCAGGTTGGGACCCCGCCCCGGAAGGGCTGGAGACAGACCCCGGTAGGGCTGGGTCTGTCTCCCCGCATTGGCCTGGAGACCCACCCCGTATTGGCCTGGAGACCCACCCCGCATTGGCCTGGAGACACACCCCGTATTGGCCTGGAGACCCACCCCGTATTGGCCTGGAGACCCACCCCGTATTGGCCTGGAGACCCACCCCGTATTGGCCTGGAGACCCACCCCGCATTGGCCTGGAGACCCACCCAGTATTGGCCTGGAGACCCACCCTGTATTGGCCTGGAGACCCATCCCGCATTGGCCTGGAGACCCACCCCGCATTGGCCTGGAGACCCACCCCGTATTGGCCTGGAGACCCACCCCGCATTGGCCTGAAACTAGGGCCGAGGTTGAGGGTTCAGACTTCAGTCAGAGCTGAGGTCCGGCTGGCGAAGGATTGCGCTCGGGCCATGTCTTGTGACAATACAACTTCCGCAGGCAGCATATACATTTTTGTTGCGGGAAAGCCAACCACAAGCCAATTAGCACCACGGAAGCTTTTAATCGGCGATGTCTTCGCCACAAAATATGAAGTAGTCGTGACGAACAAGACATGTGAGACTCCCATTGATGGACGTAAGGTCGAGATATTTTTGTTGTACTTCTCAAACTGATTACCCCTCCACTGCCTTCTACATTCACGACTCACGACCTACCCCTCCTCACATGCATATGCTCTGACGTTGAATCCGCCCAGCCTGCGCGACGACTTTCTGTGCGGGTGGGTGCACAGCATGCTCCACAACACGAGTTCATGGACATGCGATTAACTCGATATTTTGTTTGTGGTTTCATGTCGTAACCTTGCTTAGATAATCCTGGTTCTATTAATGTCTTCATAGGACGACAGGTCGTATCGTTCCATACAGCATAGCATCACAACTTAACGCATACAGATGTTAAATAGCCTGCACAACGGGTCCCCAACAAGTACATCAAATTAGGGGCATCAGTAAAAAGACCAATGAAGCCGCCAGAGCTGGTCGGATGTGCTTTGAAGACATCCTTTCTACACTGCTTCTGTCAATGAGGGGGAGTAAAACAAGTACCTGATCTCTGATTATGATTGAATGTGGAACTCCCGCCTAGTGCGTGTCGTGGTCAGGCCCAGATAATTCTGGTAAAATGGCGAAATTGTAGCTTGTGTCACTATTTACTTAGCCCAAAAGGTGATTAATGTATTATCAGTGTTCATCAATCAGCCATTCAGAACATAGGTGAGAAATGTACGATTCAATCTACAAAATAGTGCAACGTTCGTTAGACAATATTGATTTTCTTTCCTTCGATACTTCTGAGCTTGAGCTTTTAATGGCAACCTTTAATGGGACTTTCCCAGTTGTGGATGATTTCATTATAAAAACACTTTCCAACTGGTATTTGTATTTAACACAGGAAACATGTGAACGGAAATATAACGTGCATTTGGAGTCTCCAACATCAATAACTCATGTCTTCGATTTTAGTTATCGTTAGTCCTCCTGCTACTGACACTGGGACACACGATAATTCAGCACTAGAGCTAACGGAGGATACATATGTGCTGAGTGATCTTCTGACGGAAGGTCATACCATAACCGATGCGGCAGACAAATCACAAAAGGTCCTACGGACCGAATATTCCACAGGTATCTCACTTCCATTGATACGTGATACAGATATCAACACACATAAATCCGCAGGCCAACAGAACATCTCATCTTGTTCCTAAGCAGTAAAGAACCTCGAGTGTTACTTGCGATTCTGCTTGGTGCCACTGTGCTCACGTACTGTTGTTGTTATCGCAGTGGAATAAATTCGTAGCCTAATTGACACAAACGATAGTGACGAAGGACAGTAGTACTGAGAAAGGGACTGTGGCAACCGAACACTAATTTGGCTGCTATTCGGGGTAACTGGGGTAAACAATTGCGAGATAATGGAACCGAATTAGCAAAAATGTGCATACCATTCCAAAAAGCGACACATTCTTTATAGCTTCACGTATTCAGCTCCGATTCGATTGTTCAACTAGGAGAGTCTCTTCGAGGCTCAGTCAAAACTCAGTTCATCCTCTTTGGCACCAAGGGGTCATTACAAAAAGGCAGTGAACTTCCAGATCACTCTCTCAGACTCGATCATAACTCCACGACCCACTGTTAAAGTGTTATTAGGTGTTCTCCTCGGCCAGCATCTTAGCTGGCATTCTCACATATCCATGGTTGTGCGCAAATGGAATGCCATCATAGCATCCCTATACACATTTCGGCATAATTTCACCACGAATGTCCTCAAGCTCTTAGTTCAGATCCCCGTTTTCCCCACATCCTTGATTGTCTATCCCTCTGGGGCGGAGCCGCTCAGTGCCGTTTGCACCGTGCGCAAAAATGCGTCAACTTCGCCGCGCGATTATTCACTGGTGCGCACCGCAACGAACACGTGTCGCCTGCACTCGCATCATTAGGATGGCTGAAATTTGCAGAGGTGTTTCGGGAGTACGATTGGATTCAGGTACACAGAGTCATGTGCATTTGACAATGCCCGGAAGCTGTTCGTAGGATGTTTACCTGGCGGTCGCAAGTATCGCAAAGGTAGACAAGAGCTGGGTCATTCGGTAAGCTTCATCTCACAAGATGTTGACTCACGCAGACTCAGCGAGGTTTATCATACCACGCCGCGGTCGCTTGGAACAGGCTACCACCCGTCACCAGGCAAGCACCGAGTCGCTCTGCATTCATAAGTGCTTTGGCGCATTGTCGCTAGTTTTACTATAGAGGCGCAAGTCTTTTGTGCTGTATGTTCTTGAAATCTGATGTAATTTTATTTACCTGATGTACTCACGCAACATTGTCTGGGTGCAGAACAGCCACCACGTGGAAGTACCCCAATACATGACTTAGACTTTGACTTTGATCGTTGTAGAAGTGTATATGGTATCGTTGTACATCACTTCTTGGACAAAACTGTGGCATATAAGCTCGTTCTATGTATGCTACCCTTTTGCCTTCCAACTAAGTTCACGCATTTAGCCCTGTCACTTACCTTGAATTGTACGGCAATATGATTTACTTTGAGTATGGCAGCCATTGCGGGCTTTTACTCTTGGCTACTCCTCTGAGTAGGGCAGCTGCAATTACTACCATTCTCTTCTGAGTATGGTAGTCATTAGAGCCCGTGCTGCACCAGCTGCAATGACTACCCTTCTCTTCTGAGTATGGTAGTCATTAGAGCCCGTGCTGCACCAGCTGCAATGACTACCCTTCTCTTCTGAGTATGGTAGTCATTAGAGACCGTGCTGCACCAGCTTCAATGACTTCTGACTGCAATGACTGCATCCGTGCAAATAAGCTAATAAATAACCAGGATATTGATCAACACAATGAGTTAAGACGTACCACGGAATATATCAAGCTGAAGAAAACATGGGGTGCTGTAGGAGGCATACCCACGGAAATACCAAGTACTGGACTATCATTTAGCCCGGTACCGTCTGAAGGGTTCAATATAAATCGCTGTTAGCAACACAAATGGATGCGTGTTGTCCAACTTGCCACCATGTGATCCTACCACTATTTCCAGTGTGCGAAAGAAAGCGAATGTCGTTGCTCGATCATTTCTTGGTGTGGATGTACCAACGTCAGCAGGCGCTCTGCTCGTCAGCGAGTGACGTTTCTAAGCAAAACAAACGGATGTGCTCCTGATGACTTCGAAGCACTCGATTTTATCTTTAGGCCATGTTCGCGTGATCAGAAGGATCTAAAATTTGATTGAATTTAGTTGTCCTAAGCTCAACAACAGCATAACCGTTGCTGAGCATTATATTACGACAGAGCCATGCATATAGTATGTACAAATGGTATGTTTATTTCTTGGAAGTAATGCTACATTGGAGCAAATATGTGTGTATCACGTATTTGCTTACACATATCATGGCTTACACGGAGTCGGTTAAGTAATTCTGCGAAATTGAAAAATGTTACTGGCTCACCGATGAATAATTCTCAAAGACGTCGTGTTTTGTTCTTTAATCCAAATGAACTCGACATGTGTCGTACCAGGTAGGTAGTATGATGTGAACTTACCATCTTGCGTGAAATTTAGATCAGATTTCCTGACGACCAAACTATTTCAGATTTATAACAGCTCATTGTGACCCTCGTGCATATCGAAAGAGCGCGGGCGTGACGTGTCACGGCGGTGGTCACGCGTGTGGCGGAGGATGGTGCCAAAACAAGCCTAACGCCTCGGTGTTCCTTGAGGTCGGTCTCCAGTCTGATGTTCTGGTCAGGTTTCAAAGCAAGTTTGACTGGCGTGACCAATTGACGGCCGGAAGTCGTGACGTAGGCACGAAATATTAATAAGTGTACTTAACCACCTACTCATTCTACAGGCGCTCCTTTATTAGACATTTCCCAGCTGTCAAGCGGACGCCATCTTGACACCGCCGGACAGCATTAGCACCCCTCCCCGCGGGGCTGTCTGCTCCGGCACACTCTCCATTTGTCATACCCGGCTGACGTCACACACACACACGCGCGCGCGCAGCGGTGCCGTCGGCCCGGTGTTCACCGTCTGCTTCCGCGGCGGCCACAGGTGCAGCTGACGTCACTGACGTCGGCTCGACAGTACGAGGTGGTGCCGGTGTCGCCCGGCATGCCGGTGCTGGCCGACACCCAACTGGATGCCGAGCAGGACTTCCTCTACGTGCTCTCCACCACCCAGGCGAGTGTTGCGGTCGTCCAGGTACCTTCACTGCCCTGACTTATGTTCCAGCAATGCTTGGCCCAAGTGTTGTTCACATGGGTAGATCCAAGAATGGGGGACGGGTCCTGATCCGCCTAGAGGCCGATATGTGCCGAAATTGTGCACTCGTATGACATTTTATCGAAATATAAGAACATTGTATCACATAGATGTTATCTTGAGCAGAGACGAAAACTTATCTGTTCAAATCCAATGGGTTTTCTAAATCGAATAATTTCCGTTTTAGGTTGTCCCCCTAGCTAGGCTTTTAATTCCGCCCCTGGTTAAGCATCACTAGGCGAGTCTCGCCACTTTCCGTCTCCTCTCCAAACCCCCGACAGTGTTCTGACAGGCCAGGTGCTCTGTGCAATACCGACATATATTCCCATCCTATCGTGCCCTTTATTCCGCATGTATATTTTTTCAAACTTTCTAGGTGTTATTTACGTCCGAGGTATACGACCCCACCCCACCCTTCCCCCACTAATGACAGTCCACATAACCTCTCGCTACCGAAATTTGGGTGAACCGTGTGTAACATGAAATGGGTAAATATAGAATATAATGGCAGTCTGCATCGCTGAACCCCAGAGGGATGTTTTTGGTTCTTACAGAAGAATGCATTTTATGTTGCCAATACGTGCACATCGGTGAGTGTTTGTCTACCTTCTCTTCCGTTATTTTCCATCACTCTGGCTGCCTAATTCGCCAACCCTGTTGCAAGTCAATATTGCTGGGATGAGCTTAACGGCGAGGAGATGAGATTATATTGGACGAATGATATTTTAGAATGAATTGAACGGAGATGCAAGATTCTTCCTACAATATCATTTTGAATCCTGGTGAAAATAATCTCAAATTTCCAGGTATGCAAAAGGTGTGTGCGTGTAAAGATCGCTGGTCACATACGGAAACAATCAATGGATGATCATTAATTAGCCATCATTTCGTGTCGTTCTGAAAACATGTCTAAGAACATCAATGCCAAGACGAATCGCTTTACACAGTCGGCATCGCTCATGCAGTCGGGACTGCCGCCGTCTGGACTGACCCCGTCCGGGTCTGGCCGCCGGGTCTGTGCGTGACCCGCCATCGGACATGCACGGCCGCCGGGTCAGCGCGTGGCCTGCTCCCGCACGACCTGACCTCCTCCACCGGTCCGCTCCCGACGTGCTCGTTAGCGCGCGGCAGTCCATCACGATCTCGTCGCATCACTATTTGCGCAACTCGGGACCCGACTAATGCCCGGCCGGCCGGCGCGCGGCCGCACGCGCGCCGCCAGCGCGCCGTGACCCGGGACCCGAGACGTCTCCGGCCAGCGGCGGTCACGCGATGTCGTCCGGCCTGACCCACCGCAGACGCCGCGCCGCTGTCCCGGTATTGGATTCTATGCTGATGGAAGTTTCATGTCGACGTGGATAAGAATCGGACCAGTGGCGTGCCGCAGTGGGAACGGGGCGGTTTTTACGGCGCTTCCTTTCAAAACCGACCGGCCGGTACACACTAAAAGTCCAATTGTGATATGGAAGGAAATTGGGAGGAATGTAAAATGCGCTGGCCCGTCGCCGGCCGGGTCCCGATCCGCCTCCGACCGTGACCGCCGACGGCATGTGGCTGATGACGCGGTGTTCCGGCAGCTGGCCTGTGGCAGCTGCCTGGAGCTGTTCAACAGCCGCACTGCAGCAGCTGCTTGGCTACTGAATGCTGAGTACTCAGCAACTGGTCTGTTGCTGGCTCTGGGATCTCTTGGGCTGGTGCACCGAGCTGCTGCGGGAACACTGCAACAGCCAGTCTGTGGTAGCTGCTAGGTGGTATGTGAAGCAGCTAGTCAGCAGCTGCCGTGTGTGGAGCAGCCCGTCTGTGACAGCTCCACCGGGTCAGGCTGACCGGCCGGGTCGCTAGGCGCCCGCTCAGTGTTCGCCGAACGCGGCTGGTCACCAACGGCGGTACCGCGCCCTTCCTGTCGTAAATCAGTCAGCGCCGCTGCATTCGCCCCGCAGCCGGCTTCTGTCGGCCTTCGCCGGCGAGCAGCGCTTCACGATGTGGCCTCCCGCAACCGGCTGCCACGTCGCTCTCTGCTCCTCGCCGGTCTCCGCTCGCCGCTCGCCGCTCGCCGCTCGCCGCTCGCCGCTCGCCGCTCGCCGCTCGCCGCTCGCCGCTCGCCGCTCGCCGCTCGCCGCTCGCCGCTTGCCGGCGCGGACGTTTGGATGGCCACGTCACGCCTTGGCGTCTCGACAGCGGCATCACCGCAGTCGGCGGCCGTAGCCCACCAGCGACGAGCCAGTGCAGATTTGCCCGACCGGCCGCCGATGGCCGCACCTGTCTGCTCAATGCGAGATTGCTCTGTTTTTTGTCCACTCGTCTACTCACGGACCAGTCGAGATCGGCTGCCGGCTCGGCTGATGACTGAAAGAGGCCAGGCGATTGGCTGGTGCGGACTGACACGGCCGTCGTGTACAGCTTGACGTCCAGCTCTGAGTCCTGGTCAGACATCGTTAGCGCTTACCGGAGCGTGATGTCATGCTCAGGCGGTCAACCTGACCGGCCTGGATCATGGCTGGCGCATTGCTGTTCTATATCAGTTGATTTGTCGGCGCCGTCAGCCAGCCAGCATGGTCATTTTACCTAAAAACCGACATCTTGATCAGAAGGACAAACAAATTAAACCATGCATGTGGCGCATCATCTCATGGAGAACCGTTAGATTATTAAGCTGGGAATAATTTGTTCCTGGATAAGCCAAATTGGGCTATAAATGCAGACGGTCCGGGGGTCTCTTCCCTACTCTGTACATGTCCGCCACAGTGCGGTAGAGCACCTGCATCAGTGCGTCACTACCAGCCATGATGGGGCCGCCACCTGAGACTCGCGGCCCCGTCTGAGAAGCGGCGTGTGGCTCTGCCCTCCCCTGCGTCCCCGCTGACAGGCTCGCCAGCAAAACAAAAAGATCAAATGAAGCGGAACACGGCTCGGCATGTCTGCGGGCCAGGACGGATGGATGGACGGACGAAAGGAATGGCGGACGGACAGACGGACAAAGGAAGGACGAACGGACGGACGGACGGACAGACGGATGGACTGACTGACTGACTGACTGACTGACTGACTGACTGACTGACTGACTGACTGACTGACTGACTGACTGACTGACTGACTGACTGACTGACTGACTGACTAACGGACGGACGGACGGATGTACGCCGGCCGAATGTGAGGCCTCCGCGTGACAGGCTGTCAGGTCTTCCTGGGCCGCCCCAGTGGCCTGACTAGGGCGTGGAGCCGACCTCTGCCGACCGGCCCTGTCTGCCCGCGCGGTGGTCAGTGGCTCCGGCCGGCCAGGGGTCGTCGTCACCCGCCGCGCGCGCCGCGGGACGGCTCAGCCACGCCGGCTAAACGAGCCCACCGGATCGATTAGTGTGGCTAGACCACGCCTGATGAGCTCGCGATGACCCCCGTCACGACGGGCGTGTGCGCCGCGACTGGCGCACACACGTAGACGCGCGCCGTTTTTGTCGCGTGTGAGTCGGCCGTCGGCGGCGCGGCGAGTGGCGGCGCGGCGCGGCGAGTAGTGGCCGGCGTCGGCTAATTCGTGGCGCCGCCGGGACGAGCGATAGCGATCTGGGCGGCTGAGGAGTGGAGTGCGGCCGGTCATCGTACCCCGTCCCCTGTTGTGCCGGCCGTCCTCGCCGCCGCCTGGTGCGTGTCCCTGGGCCCTCTGCACGACACCGCCCGCCCGGCCCTGGTGCGTGTCGCTGGGCCCTCTGCACGACACCGCCTGCCCGGCCCTGGTGCGTGTCGCTGGGCCCTCTGCACGACACCGCCCGCCCGGCCCTGGTGCGTGTCGCTGGGCCCTCTGCACGACACCGCCGCCCGGCCTGGTGCGTGTCGCTGGGCCCTCTGCACGACACCGCCCGCCCGGCCCTGGTGCGTGTCGCTGGACCCTCTGCACGACACCCCGCCCGGCCCTGGTGCGTGTCGCTGGGCCCTCTGCACGACACCGCCCGCCCGGCCCTGGTGCGTGTCGCTGGACCCTCTGCACGACACCGCCCGCCCGGCCCTGGTGCGTGTCGCTGGACCCTCTGCACGACACCGCCCGCCCGGCCCTGGTGCGTGTCGCTGGACCCTCTGCACGACACCGCCCGCCCGGCCCTGGTGCGTGTCGCTGGGCCCTTACGACACCGCCCGCCCGGCTGGTGCGTGTCGCTGGGCCCTTGCACGACACCGCCCGCCCGGCCTGGTGCGTGTCGCTGGGCCCTCTGCACGACACCGCCCGCCCGGCCCTGGTGCGTGTCGCTGGACCCTTGCACGACACCGCCCGCCGGCCCTGGTGCGTGTCGCTGGGCCCTCTGCACGACACCGCCCGCCGGCCCTGGTCTTTGCACGACACCCCCGCCGGCCCTGGTGCGTGTCGCTGGCCCTCTGCACGACACCGCCCGCCCGGCCCTGGTGCGTGTCGCTGGGCCCTCTGCACGACACCGCCTGCCCGGCCCTGGTGCGTGTCGCTGGACCCTCTGCACGACACCGCCCGCCCGGCCCTGGTGCGTGTCGCTGGGCCCTCTGCACGACACCGCCCGCCCGGCCCTGGTGCGTGTCGCTGGACCCTCTGCACGACACCGCCCGCCCGGCCCTGGTGCGTGTCGCTGGGCCCTCTGCACGACACCGCCCGCCGGCCCTGGTGGTGTGCTGGACCCTCTGCACGACACCGCCCGCCCGGCCCTGGTGCGTGTCGCTGGGCCCTCTGCACGACACCGCCCGCCCGGCCCTGGTGCGTGTCGCTGGGCCCTCTGCACGACACCGCCCGCCCGGCCCTGGTGCGTGTCGCTGGACCCTCTGCACGACACCGCCCGCCCGGCCCTGGTGCGTGTCGCTGGGCCCTCTGCACGACACCGCCCGCCCGGCCCTGGTGCGTGTCGCTGGACCCTCTGCACGACACCGCCCGCCCGGCCCTGGTGCGTGTCGCTGGACCCTCTGCACGACACCGCCCGCCCGGCCCTGGTGCGTGTCGCTGGACCCTCTGCACGACACCGCCCGCCCGGCCCTGGTGCGTGTCGCTGGACCCTCTGCACGACACCGCCCGCCCGGCCCTGGTGCGTGTCGCTGGACCCTCTGCACGACACCGCCCGCCCGGCCCTGGTGCGTGTCGCTGGACCCTCTGCACGACACCGCCCGCCCGGCCCTGGTGCGTGTCGCTGGACCCTCTGCACGACACCGCCCGCCCGGCCCTGGTGCGTGTCGCTGGACCCTCTGCACGACACCGCCCGCCCGGCCCTGGTGCGTGTCGCTGGGCCCTCTGCACGACATCGCCCGCCCGGATCCACCCCTCCACGTGCAAAGGTACCGCGCCGTGCACCCAAGCTGTCACGCATCCGTATAGCAAGGTCGCTGGCGATACACAATGCACTGAAGTGAAAGCGCACATGTAAGGGAGTAAGATGAACAAGCATATTCACTCGGATTTAGACTGGTGGGCTCGCAGCTTCGATTAGCAGGTTTGTTTAAGTATAACAGTGTATAATTCGCTATGAAGTGTCATTTAATTCGGTATTAACTAGATATTATAGATATGTTGTTATGATAGATATGTTGTTGGTATAGACAAGGGGCGTAGCCCATCAGCAATAGAGCATACATGGGATGAAAACATTGTCTGGCGCCTACTATGAAATTCCAGATTCTTTCACATGAAATGAAATACGCACCAACTAACCATTATCGTACATGATATTAATAAGTGTATCCAAATGACTACAATTGGTGTGAAAATGAGCATCCCACGACATCAGTGTCCCGGAAACTGTCTCAAAATAGGGACGGGGGAAGAGACGATCGAAGCCCTTTCTTTCAATGCAACACCCATAGGGTCAGTGTTATACTCGTCCAAGGTTGGGAGGGAACGCTGCCCTCTCCCTCCACTCCCCATGCCGGCTCTCGAACCATCAGAAACAA
Organism: Imbricaverruca yamaguchii; assembly: GCA_034440575.1. Taxonomy (NCBI): domain Eukaryota; kingdom Metazoa; phylum Arthropoda; class Thecostraca; family Neoverrucidae; genus Imbricaverruca; species Imbricaverruca yamaguchii. The sequence continues at coordinate 76,019 of JAOTOL010000924.1, forward strand.
CTAATTTGCGATAGTCACTGCAGGTCTTAAGGTTATTAGTGGTCTTGACGATCGCTTCCTGGCTGTCGTCGCAAGATCCCAGCCGTGACAAGGATGCTCCCGAATTGATTAGAACCACTTTCCGTTGAAAGACATCTGACTAGCCGCCCAAATGTCACGGCAGTCACCAGTAACGGGAAATGTGACTCAAACGAAGACAGAATCAGGGGTCAAACAATATTTATGTATGTCCACGGATAGGTACAGCTGCGCCGAGGAGATACATGGTCAGGTCATAAATATCGCCCAAACGTCGACGAACGAATGAAGAGGCCCATTCAGTAGGAAGCATATTTGAAAATTAAAGGGTTCTGGAAATTGGTTCGGTCCTTTTGGGAATCAGATGGATCAAAAAGGTCGTCAAAATGATCTAAGAGTCAACTACAAGGGATGCGACGGGACTGAGAGAGGTGGATGTGACCTGGTCGATTCCAGTGCGTGAAGGCAATTCGTTGCTGCGTGCGAAGACTTTGGAAGCAATATTTTGCGTGGAAAAGGGAATACTTCACTTCATTACGAGGCAGTTTGGTGCGAATGAGTAGCCATCAACTTCATTAGTGATAACTCGCGCCATTAACGATGCAGATGTCGGGCCCAAATGGCCAGACGGGAGACAGCAAGAGGCGAGCAGAGCCCAGAGACAGTCAGACGGGAGACAGCAAGAGGCGAGCAGAGCCCGGAGACAGTCAGACGGGAGACAGCAAGAGGCGAGCAGAGCCCAGAGACAGTCAGACGGGAGACAGCAAGAGGCGAGCAGAGCCCGGAGACAGTCAGACGGGAGACAGCAAGAGGCGAGCAGATGTCGTGAAGAGCAGTCAAGATGTTGAGGTGATGAATGTGAGGCAGGTGACATGGTGACGAGGGTTCGGCTGCAGTTTGTTCGGGGACGAAGTAACCACGTACTCGGATAATGGTGAGGACTTACAAGTCAATCCTGTAGATTCAGGCTGAACAAATTAATTTTCAAGTTGTGGTACCTGATATCTTTTCTTCAATTTTTAACCATGTGTGTTGTATTGGTTGTTTAGCCCGTCCCGTCTCGGGGGGGAGGGTTCAACCGCCCCCCTCAGGTTTTTCGCGGATAGTGGACGAACGGCACGCGGCAGCGCACCCAAATTTGGCATACCTTTTCCCACATTAATTTGGCATGCTATTTAAAAATTTTGAAGTTAGGTCTTCTAGAGTCAACGAGTTAGTGAAGGTCAAGTGAGGTCACCTCCAAAAAATTGCAACCAGTCGTCACGCTTTAACGAATACAAATATCTTAATGAAACTTCCAGCGTTTGCTTATCTTTAAGGATGCAACAAAACGTACGAGTGGAATTTATTTTTTTTCGTTTTTGACTACATATAAATTTTGCGTATTTGCCAACTTCCAGTTGAAATAGAGGATTCTGGCTAAAGTGAGCATTTTTTATTAGGGAAAGTTAACTTCCAACAACTTTTCTCGGTCTGCTGTACCCATTGGAAAAGGAAAATTAAAGAAAACTTGAAACTAAAATTTTGAAGTTTCAAAAAATAAATGGGGTGTAGAAATTATAACCTTGGTCGATATTGCTGTCGTTTTCTCATTCCAAATACATTTTGTTTTTCATATATCCCCCTAAATGAACCCCCAGAGTCAAAAACACAATGTAAGTCATGAAAACTCATGAAAATCTAGCCCCACCCCCTGGTGACGTCACTTTTATGGAGAAATTGTTTTGAAGAGTGGACCCGAACCCTACTCGTCGAGCGCTTTCCGATGACACCTGTTTCGTTTTCGTGTGATGCTTAGTTTGGATTTTAGAGGGGGTATTCAACCGCCCCGTCCCCCCCCCCCCCCGAGACGGGTGTGAGGATTTGACCGGAAAGACGGCGCGGGTTAATAAATTTGTATTTTTATTCAGCAAATTAGTTGCATTGCCATTTATACGGAAAGATCACATAACTTTACAGATTCAGAAAGGCAGAAAGGACATTGTTCAGAAAAGGTATCCACTGCCTATCAATCACAAAGAGCATTTCACGGTTGTTATGTTGAGAGGTCGTGACTGCAGCTTGCCCAACGATCGGACATTCATTCATCTGATCAGGCCAGTCATGACTGTGGCTTACATAATACCACAGCCTTATTCATCAACTCAGAGTTACGGCTACACTGGCTGTACCAATATGGGGTGCGATGCCTACATGAGATAAATCACATCTGCTATCATTAATAACGTTCACCCCGTTTGTATGCGCAGTCAGGATGCTGGGCCTGTCACTGTGGTTTACTACCGACACAGAGTACAGACACACCAAATGAGAGCTACATACTGCAACGTGTTCTATCAAAATGGAGACGTTGGTCCGCAAAAGCTGCATCTCATATAGTCCTATACTTCTTTGGTTCTGTTGTGCGAATAGTTGATGGTTTACGATAAAGCCAGGTGAAATCAGTCGTCGTCTTGGTTGAGACAGATTGCATACAGGTCAATGTGTTTCATATTGTTAGCATCCTTGCTTTCAGTGAACGTTTGTGCACGAAACTCGGAGTACTTAAGGCTATGCTTTAACTACTCCGTCTCCAGCTGGCATGCGCTACAGTATTTAATGATGACTTTAACTGTCCTACAGTGTGCAATTGTGCATTCCTCAACTGCAGTGGAACAGGCTGTCGCTTGGTAGCATGCCACGAACAAAGACAATCCTCATCGGCTGGGATTGACACACCATGTTGCAACAAGGAAGACATTAAAACACTGCCGGGAAAAGTTCTGAAGGTCAGAGAATGATCAGCCCAGTATGTCTAGGCTTGTCAGTAGTTCGATGGCAGCGCTGCAACACTGACTGCCGCAATGATTGATTGCCTGTCATTTGCAAAGTCGCGGTCACGTGTGTACCGCGCTACTTCGATGCGTCAGAAAGAAGTGGTCATTAGGGGTCGGAGTGAAATACCGAGTTCAAAATCGCTCAGATGACAGAGTATCATCACGCCCGGGATCGGATCGTGAGTGCTCTGCCGGTCACGAAGCACGAAGCGTTCGAGGCCTGCAGCACTGCAAACAGCGGTCAGCTACGGGCAGGATAAAAACTAAGTTTGAACATGCAAACTCCGAAAATAGATGACTTACGGAACGTAATGCTGCACTGAAGCGTGTTTATCGACGCACACAAGTACGATGCGGATAGTATAGAACTACTATTCACCAGTGAATCAGTCGTCACGCTTATCAAGCTGACCAAAGGCACTTTTTCCTCGGCATTGTTGCGGTACATTGGAGAAGGACCGCGATGGTGCCCGGGCTAGACAAGGCAGCGCACTGAAAGGGCATTCAATGTGACGTGATCGCTCCGAGCGATGTTGTGCGGGAGTTCAGATCAGTGTCAGTGATTGAGCACATGGAACCAGCCGACAGACGGCTGGCTCCGTATCTTCCCAAAGATCCTCATCAATGTAGCCTTGGGCAACTGCTCGGCCTGCAAAACTTGTTATTAAGCACGTTGGACAGTTAGTAAATGGAATTAAGATGAGCACTTGTCTAATTAAAAAGGGGTGGAAATGTGGCGCGTTTTCCGTAACCGCGTGGGGGGATATTTCTTCCAACAGTAAGAAGGTAGCACAATAAAACACAATAAAGGTGGAAGCCACAAAATCAGAGGAACATCGCTTGCTCTTTTGTGGTTAGATGGAAAGATAGCCAGCATCCCATGAAAACCAACTAACAAGAAGATAATATTTAAGCGAGTGCGATTCAAATGAATATTTCGTTTTTGTGTGCGACGACCTTGAACTTCATTCAATTTCTGGGCATACGCGTCGGATCATAATATTCCATTTGTGATGCTCGACCCTGCCCGTCCCCACCAAACTTCCAACCAATCGAAGAATTGTGAGCTCACATATGGCACATTTAAAGCGGCCAAGCCAAGTATGCTCAAATCGATCGAACCTGGCATTGGGCACAGGACGCCTGTCGTACGCGGCCTGCCTCGCGAGACTCTCGTGCGCGGCCTTGCTCGTGAGGCTCTCGTGCGCGGCCGCCTTCCTCGTGAGACTCTCGTGCGCGGCCGCCTTCCTCGTGAGACTCTCGTGCGCGGCCGCCTTCCTCGTGAGGCTCTCGTGCGCGCCTGCCTTCCTTGTGAGGCTCTCGTGCGCGGCCGCCTTCCTCGTGAGACTCTCGTGCGCGGCCTTCCTCGTGAGACTCTCGTGCGCGGCCTTGCTCGTGAGGCTCTCGTGCGCGCCTGCCTTCCTTGTGAGGCTCTCGTGCGCGGCCGCCTTCCTCGTGAGACTCTCGTGCGCGGCCGCCTTCCTCGTGAGACTCTCGTGCGCGGCCTTGCTCGTGAGACTCTCGTGCGCGGCCGCCTTCCTCGTGAGACTCTCGTGCGCGGCCGCCTTCCTCGTGAGACTCTCGTGCGCGGCCGCCTTCCTCGTGAGACTCTCGTGCGCGGCCTTGCTCGTGAGACTCTCGTGCGCGGCCGCCTTCCTCGTGAGACTCTCGTGCGCGGCCGCCTTCCTCGTGAGACTCTCGTGCGCGGCCTTGCTCGTGAGACTCTCGTGCGCGGCCGCCTTCCTCGTGAGACTCTCGTGCGCGGCCGCCTTCCTCGTGAGACTCTCGTGCGCGGCCTTGCTCGTGAGACTCTCGTGCGCGGCCGCCTTCCTCGTGAGACTCTCGTGCGCGGCCGCCTTGCTCGTGAGACTCTCGTGCGCGGCCTTGCTCGTAAGATGCCGCCACCACTCCCGCCGCGGAAGGTTCTGCCGGTCGGCCGGCGCGCATGCCGACCGGCAGAACCGGCCGACCGCTCGCCGCGGAGGTGACGTCACCCGGAGCGGCCTGCATTCGGCCGCGGTGACGTCACCGAGCCGCGGCGACTGGTTTGTCGGACAGGGGCGCCGACACCGGCCGACCGGCCGGCCACACTGAGCGGCCAGATGCTGCAGATAGCCGGCCGCGCCGGCGCGGCAGCGGTCGCCTCTGATGTGTGGCGCAGATGCAGGCCCGTGCCGGCCGGCTGCGCGCGTGCCGCCGCCTGGCAGACGTGCCGCCGCCGGCTGCCCAGCTATGTCGGCGACACTTCCGGCCGCGGTCAACACTCGTCTTCACGCTGGGTCTGTATTGGGAGCCGATCGCGTGCTCGACGTCGCGGCCATGCCGCCAACTCATGCACGGCGCAATTTGTGGCTTCGAAGAGCCGCAAGTATTCGCCTGCACCGAAGACTGCATGCCCTGCGCCTGTGCCCATGGCGTGACGCCAGGTGATGCATTGCTAACTTGCATGAAGCCGTCCGCAGGTGGGCCTGTCTCGGTCGATTTTCCGGACATTTTTCCGGATGTTACTCCATCCAGCATGCGCCGGCTGACCTCCGCGCCCGGTCAGACGTGTTGCCGGACTGTTTTGGTGCCAGTTCAATAGGACATTGTTGACGTTCGCGACACTGCCAAATACGGCACGCCGCCAGGATGCCGGTGCCAATCCCTTAGCGTCCGTGCAGACGGTGTGCCGCACCGATGCATTGTGGGTGCGGGACCACCCAGGCGGGCGTGACTCCTGATTAGTCGGCGCCGCCCGACGTCCCGCGGCGGCCCACATACCGGCTGTCTCACGGAGCGGCCGTCACCGCCGGCTGTCTCACGGCTGTCTCACGGCTGCCTGACGGCTGCCTCACGGAGCGGCCGTCACCGCCGGCTGTCTCACGGCTGTCTCACGGCTGCCTGACGGCTGCCTCACGGAGCGGCCGCCACTGCCGGCTGTCTCACGGCTGTCTCACAGCTGTCTCACGGCTGTCTCACGGCTGCCTCACGGAGCGGCCGTCACCGCCGGCTGTCTCACGGCTGTCTCACGGCTGCCTCACGGAGCGGCCGTCACCGCCGGCTGTCTCACGGCTGTCTCACGAAGTGGTCGTTACCGTCGGCTTCCTCAAGATTTCCTCACGGAGTGGCTCTCACTACCGGCTGTCTTACGGAGTGGCCGTAACCGCCGGCTGTCTCATGAGTTCCTCACGACTTCTTCACGGCTTCCTCATGGAGTGGCCGTCACTACCAGCTGTCTCACGAAGCAACCGCCACCACTGGCTCTCTCGCAGAAACGAGATAGCATCTTGCAGTTTCATGGAGCGGTGGTCACCATTTGTCGTCTCCCACACCACCATCTGTACTCCCACCTGAGCCGGCTCGTCACTGATTCTTGCCATTTTATGAGAGAGATAGCTTGCCGACGCTGTATGACGGCCAGCGCAGCCGACTGCTCCATTGGTGGTCTATTGATGTCCTGTGGTCTCGACCGTTAGACACAGGTGCAGCAGCCATTTACATCAGTGTGGTGTACCTCAACAATGTGGGCGCCATAGTAATGATGGGTCACAGGGCACCTGTGCATCCTGGTCTAGTACGTGACGAACTTTCTCCAGCTCGTGACTCCTGCTCGGCGTGTTTTGCTGTGGACTTTTTGTGAGAATATGAGTGCCCCGAAGCCTGTGGGGATTGTTTAACATGGTGGCGGCCAGGGACACAACTCCACAACCCCGTCGCTGCTCCCAGCAATCAGCACGGCAAGGGAGTTTTCGAGGTCTTCTGCATGCTTTAATTAAGTGAAATTCTTGTCTTGGAGAATGCCAGGATGGGGCAGCTGCCCTCATCCACAGACAAATGAAGAGTTGAATGGTTCTTTAGATTTGTGTGCAACTTATTGCAACACACAGCAATTGAAGTCCACTTATCTGTTCTTTGGTATAGTGACTATTAAATGCGGATAGGGATGTCGCCAATTTCGTGACATTTTCATATCGAAAATATAAATAGAGGTGTAATGTTGCTTTTAAATCCGACTCGATTCATCTACTTTGCCTATGAGTTGTTCCATTTCTTATGTTTTATGGTTAGAAAATCACCACCTGACCGATGCAATCGATGCCACCTGAACCATCTACCACCACCTGACCAATGCAATCTGTGCCACCTGGTCCACCTGCTACCACCTGGTCTGCGTGTTACCCCCATCAAATGTTGCTACCTATACCAATGTGCGACTGCCTAACCAATGTCGTCACACGCCTCTGCCGCGGCGTATTTCAGGTGTCGAAGATACGGGTGCAAACGTGCGACGTGTACACAGACTGTTCGTCCTGTCTGACGTCAGGGGATCCGTACTGCGGCTGGTGTTCACTGGAGAAAAGGTAACACCGCAACCGATCTGGTGCCAACGATATTGGCAAGAGTGCAGGGTGGAAAGCGGCCATGCTCAGCCCAAGTCGATTTTGTTAACACTGGGGTCAACTATGGATAAGAGGGAAACTAAATTTGATCCTAGATCGACTCGGTGCTGATTGACGGCATGGAGACTAGGAGAGGTGAGCACCGAGGCTAGCTGATTCATTGGGTTTCAGTGGTAAGCTTTTTGCAAGCCATCACCTCAATTGCTGCCTCTTAGAGCTTCAATATGATTTGGTTTTAGTTTTTCACTGTAATATATTTGGTGTGTATAATGACGTGCATCATGGAGTTGGTTGCTATTTTGACATTCATGTTTATTCACATTTCTCTGGAGCCACCACGTCCAGATATATGAAGAACGCGCGCATTTTTTTCCAATGTGGCAAATGTTCTCACCAAGTGTTGCAGTACTCCAGCCACTATAATTTTACTTGTGATAGACTCCACCAATCTGCTGAGTGTCCAGCGTTTATTCGGCGATATATCCAAGCAATGTGCTGAGTATGTCTAATGTTTATCCGGCGAGATATCCGGACAATGTCCTAAATATGTCCAGTATTTATGCGGCGCAGTATCCGGACAATGTGCATGCTGCTAGATATCCGAACAATGTGCTCCTGGTGGGGTCCAATGGTTATTCAGAGAAATATTCGGATAATGTGCTGAGTATGTCCAGTTTGTACACGACTATATATTTGGATCCTGTTCTACTCTCATGGATTATTTCATGTCGCTTTTAATTTGCGTCGATGACTGAACGTGAATGAATGCTAAGCCATGCTAAGTAGTATGCCACGCGCATATCAGTTGATCATGCATCCCTTCGTTAGCCTGCGGTGTCCAATCGCCATTAGCATTAAAATCATCGCTAAAAATCGCGGGGTCGTGAACACCAGCATACCGGACTTTGCCATTGTTGACACCTGCGGCAGTCGGCCCCCACATCAGCGCTGTATGATGTGCTGTCTGTCAGTGATCCACATCAGTGCTGTCTGTGACGTCTATACCGCGAGCACTTGTACCCAGTTTTACAACCGGTGCGTACTAACCACCACCGCCGCCGATTAACTTCATCGCCGTATTTAAATTGTCACCGGGCCTGCCGGAGTCGCTGCATACGTCACGCCGCCCGGCCCAGGTAAGTTACGGCCGTCAAGATAAGCCCTCACGATACGGAACAAGTCGCAAACGAACCGTGTCGGCGCATCGCAGAGCGCCGGTAGTCCATCTCCCGGTCACCGGCTGCACTTACATCGGACAGAGGCTGGGCGGCAGCTCGAGCCTTCTGCGCCTGCGAATTAAGTACGCCTGTGCTTGCAGGCGCATTTGGCTTCCTTTGATACAACAATGGGTTTGGATGGCGCGTTCGGCTTGATGACTGCAGCGACGTTTTATCAATAGCGGATGAAGACAGCGGCTTGCATACACAGGTTGATTGATCTGCACAGATATGTTCAGCGTCTGACTTAGGAATGGGATGTGATGTCAAACTTGTGTGGGCTGAGTTTGGAATGAATAACAAAGGAATAATTCAAATATGTAGAAAGGCTACGAAAGCGCTATGGCGTGGCCGGCCCCACCGACGACATGGTATGATTCAATTCATATCACCCCCCTTTGACATGCGGCTTGTATGCAGGATTACACTGCTGAAGTCATCTCTGGCACAATGATCAACCGCCGTGAATGCCTCCCAGCGAGCCCCCATAGCCAATGGTAAATGGGTGTTTTTCCTCGGCTCCGGCTTTGGGTGGCCTCATTGCTATGATCCGGCGCCCGGGAAGCTCTCCCATACGTCGTCGGCGTAAGTGACGGGCCGTGTTTTTGCCGCTGCCGCATTGCATTCACCGGTCGGCGTCGGCTGGCTTTTTGTGCGCGCCGGGCGATGCAGTCTCCAGCTGTGCGGCGCAGTATGTCGCCAAATGCCGGGCGGCTGCTGCTGCGCGCCCCAGCCGCCGCGGCCGTCGGCGCGCTCCGGTTGTTTAGTATGCGGCCGGGTTGACGAGCACGACGCGAGATGTTATCGCCGGACGATTTCAGGTGCACCGTGCACGGCGAGTGCAGCGACGCGGGCGCCAACACGCGGCGCTGGCTGACGGTCGACACCAACAGCCGCTGCATTGACTTCCAGAGTATCGAGCCGAAGAGTCTGCCCATCTCTAACGCGGCCACCGTGAGTGGGACGGCGAGGCACCGACACCGCGGCTGGCCAGGCACCGCCGAATGCGCCCACGTCCAGCTGGGCTCCTGTGAGGTGTTCGGGACAGCCGCTGCCACGACAGGCGTGCTAGCCAGTGCTATAGGGGGCACCTGGTCGCGAGTCGCAGTATCAATACGTCTCTGACAGTGCTGCACCTGAACTGCCTATTACTACTCTCCCTCTCCCCCTCTCTCACTCTCTCCCTCTCTCTCCCTCTCTCTCCCTCTCTCTCCCTCTCTCTCCCTCTCTCTCTCCCTCTCTCTCTCCCTGTCTCCCTTTTCCTTGTCTCCCTCTCTCTCTTTCTCTTTCTCTCTCTTTCTCTTTCTCTTTCTCTTTCTCTTTTTCTTTCTCTTTCTCTCTCTCACTCTCTCTCTCTCTTTTCTCTCTCTTTCTTCCATCATCGTCTGTGTGTCAGGCTTACTACCAATGATGCAGTCTTGTGGGAAAGAAATGGTAATATCTTTGCAGTCGGAACATGATTTCGACTGTTTTCCTTTGATGGAGGTTTTGCCACCGCAAAATAGTTGGGGAAATAGTACAGATGTTAGGTGCGTCCTTATTACTCTGCCTTCATAGCATAAATAGTAATCATATGCACTTATCCAATGGCAACATAAAGGTGTAATATTAAGGAAGAAATTATTGCTAATCTATGCAATCCTGGTCGGAACGTGGATCTCCTTACGTCCAATAGGGCGGAACCTACGTTGCTTACGTCATACATACGTGCAAGAAAATTTCATGTTCCATTCATTAATAAGACAGCATACAAACTAATTTCAAAGCGTTGCGGGTATTACGCTAGATCAGTAATATTAATCGCTGCGCCAAGTGCCCGATCAACTGGCATACAGTCTGTGTGAGCAATGAGTCTGGCCGCAGCCAGAACCATTGCTCACACAGACATTGCTATCAAGTCTGGTGTAAGCCAGCATGGCTTACACCAGACTTAATAAAAGCAATTAAGGCTAAGAAAACTGCATTTAGAGTGTGTAAAGAAGCTTCAAATGTCGTTAATCCAAAGGCGTATCGAAAAGCTAGAGACACTGTGAAGCAAGAAACCAGAGCAGCAAAGCGAGCAAAAGAACTGGATTTAGCTAGGAACTGTAATGGGGATAGTAAAACGTTCTTTAGTTTCTACAAGCTGAGTAAAGTTTCTAGCACAATTGGTCCACTGGAAGTAAATGGGACTACATTGGGTGAGGATAGTGAGATGGTTGAGGAGCTGAGCAAGCAGTTTAAATCAGTGTTTACATTGGAAGATATGACCAATCTGCCGACCGTACACCATAGTTAAGTGACATGTCATCTGATAAATGATGTTGATTTCATTGATAGTGATGTTGTTTACAATCATATCAGGAAAATAAAGCCAAACAAGGCAGCAGGACCTGATGAAATTTATGCTAGGGTATTGCGGGAAGCTGAAAAGGAACTGGCATTTCCACTTAGTATAATATTTCGTAGATCAGTTTCACAAAATGAAATTCCAACCGATTGGAAACGGGCAAATGTGGTTCCTATTTTCAAGAAAGGAGAAAGAGGGAAAGTTGAAAACTATTGGCCAGTAAGTCTCACATCCCTAGTCTGCAAGGTACTCGAATCAATTATCAAGGATAGAATAGTTAGTTATCTGGAAGGAAGCAGATTGATTCAAGATACTCAACATGGGTTTAGGAAAGGACGGTCGTGTCTCACAAATCTCTTGGGCTTTTTTAACTTCGCCACAGAACAATTTGATCAGGGAAATCAGGTTGATGTAGCATATCTTGACTTTAGTAAGGCCTTTGATAAGGTACCCCATACACGGTTAATGATACAGCTTCAGTCCCATGGTATTGCAGGTAGCATCTTAAAATGGATAGAGTTGCGGCTTTCAAATAGACAGCAAAGAGTGATGCTAAATGGTACAAAGTCATCGTGGCAAAATGTTCTCAGTGGTGTCCTCCAGGGATCAGCACTGGGGCCACTACTGTTCATTATATTTGTAAATAACATTGAAAGTGGCCTAAGCAGTAAAGTTTTGAAATTTGCGGATGATTTGAAGGTCTTTAGGGCAATAACAGGTCAAAATGAGCATATCTCGCTGCAAAAAGACTTAGACGAACTTGTGAATTGGTCTGAAGAATGGCAAATGAAATTTAATTTTGATAATTGCAAAATCATGCATGTAGGTAAGCAGCATATGAAGGCTCCATACTTGATGGGTGGCCAAATGCTATCAGTGACTCAACAGGAGAAAGATTTAGGTGTTGTTCTAAACATAAAATTGGGGCATCAGAACAGACCAAGGAAGCCAGGAAGAAGGCATTGAGAATGTTCGGGGCAATAAATAGGAATGCACCACACAGAAGTGAGGAAGTTATCAGGAAGCTTTACTGTGCATATGTCAGGCCACATTTGGAATACTGCATCCAAGCTTGGTGTCCTAGCTACGAAAAAGATTGTTGGCTTTAAGAGAGAGTACAAAAGAGGGCTACAAAAATGGTTAATGGCATAAGCAACCTGGTATATGAGGAAAGATTGAAGAAATTGAATATGTTTTCACTTAGATATAGAAGGCTGAGAGGAGATCTCATCGAAGTCTTTAAATTTGTCCATGGTCTGGAAAGGGGATATCTTGGGGAATTGTTTGACTTTAACAGAAATGATGCAATTAGAGGTCATAAATTGAAAATTAAAGTTAACCACAGCAGAACAAGGTTAAGACTTTCTTCACTAACAGGGTAGTAGAACACTGGAATCAGCTGCCAGAAAACATTGTCAGTAGCAGCACATTGAACATCTTTAAAAACAGCATAGACAATCATTATAAGAATACAGGGCTTGCTTTTCAGTATTACAGGGAGGACTGATTGACAGATTTGGTGGGCAACTGGTTCAGTGTACAGAGTGCAACCAAGAAGGGCCCTTGTGGCTCATAGTTGCACTAACCTTTTATGTCTTTATGTCTTTATGTCTCGGACCATCTCCGCGCCCGCTCACCACCGGAGCACCGCGGCCACACACAGCACATCTGACTTGCTGAGTGTAGCGAATGCTAACTTTTTGGCCATTTAATCGCCATCAGACGCGTGTCGCCGGCGGATTTCAGGCACACGGCAGGGCCGCACCGCGGCAATAACAATCACGTAATTGCACGCAACTCGCCGCTGCCATCAGCGAAGACGCAGTGTGGACAGATGCCCGACTCTTTTTCGAATGCATTAGCGGTGTTTTGCCCCGGCGGTAATCGGCCGAAAAACGGTTGAGTCGTGCTGAAGGCCTAATAGCGCGGGCATCCGACAGCGCAATGACGATGCTCACGGACCGACGCCGAATTAAAGGGAGTTCTTGTCGGTCGGCTAGTCGGGTGAGCTTGCGTGGGATTGCGGTGACCTTGCGACCGGGACACGGCGCCTCATTTGCATAGCCGCTTCGGCGCTTTCCGTTGGTTTGACGCATGCATGCCCCGACGAGCAGCTGGCGAGAGATATGCTGAAATGTGCATGTGCTGTCTTGAGGCAGATGCATCGCCCGTGTTGCTACAGGTAAAGTGTAAATGGATACAACATGGATGTATGCAATATGCATGCTGCTGGTGAGAGTATGTCATTTGCATTTCAAGACGCTAAGCGAATCTTTCGTGCTATTGAGTGCTGCTCCGGTGTGGGTGGCCGTACACCATTGTTCATTCCCTTAGTTTTCCTTTCTCCACTGGTAAACTGATCATCTCATAGCCGTCTGTCGGAGTATATTTTATAAAACATGGAGTCATTATGCACGAACCGGTGGCGAACTTTCACGTAGAAACTTGGCTGATAACGAAGCCACACATTTTACATAGCCCGAGAAGTGGTTGAGTCGTGTTCAAGGTCTAATAACGCAGGCATCCGGTAGCACGCTGACGACGCTCACGAAGCGGGGTTTATCCTTGAGCATTCCGTTGCATCATTACCGGATCGTCCCCTTGGACTATGCGGTCCTGGTGCTTGTAGGTGTTCTGTCGGCTAGCGACTGTTTTCTGCCGCTGCGATAGATCATGCGGTGTGCTTTACAGTTGTTCAGATACGAAGAACACTGCAATCAATGTAATCACAATGTCCAGCTTAATTGGTTGGGAAATTGAAGATATTCTTCTTGATTGATTGGTTGGATTGAGTGGGCAGTTGAAGACATTCTACTGATAGTTGCAAGGTTTGGTGTCCAGCAATGGGACTGAACGGAAACATTTAAAAAAATATATTTCTCCCCTGGTTTCTGAGTCATGTTTCACTTCTCATAGGAACTATTTCTTTTCGTCGTGGCCAAATATATTAGGCTTGTACATGTTATCGGCACGCGCTGATTTGTGTCGAGCAATGGTGCCAATCTTCTCATATACCTGTCTCATTGAATTCCGGATAGTATTTACAGAGCCAACTCTTTTAATAATTACCAATTGAAAAATGATTTCCTTCCAATTTCATAGCGAGATGCACAATTTTCGATGACACTGTCAAAGAGCATAATTGTAAATTGAAAAAGGTACTGGTGACATTTGACTGTCTCAATGTAGTTAGTTCGGACTGAATGTCTTTAAACCAACTCTTCCGAGATCAATTACATTTAGTTGCTGGTGTGCAGTGCTATGCATGAAATCTGATGTGAAGCTAGGTTGAGATACATGCCATGCAAGAGGAATTCAGCCAAGATTATTCGCACACTACGAGTTCGCTGTGCTGTTCATCTTTCTTGATTGCTGTTGTTTATTGCTTATTTGTGCATTTTGGCTAGCATTGCCAGCCACATCATTGACAGCGAGGTCAAAGCATGCAAGGCACGTACATAGAAAAAAATATATGTGCAATAGAACCATGCATTATGCAACTCAAACAAGTTTCTCACTCATCTAAGCATATTTGTGTACACTATCAGTTTGCGAAAGCACATCGACTTCCATGTCGGCACTTCCAAAAACACCTTCGGTTACGCGACTTAAGGGTCTGTCACCGCTGATGTTTATTCGCTCCTGTACAACACAATTTCAACAACAACAATTTCCTTACATACTCAGATAGCAGAGCACAACAGCTAAGAATGACTCCACTTCCGCCGGCCTGAAATTACCAGGGAGACCAAGTGGAGATGTGGAGATCAAAATGAGCTCATCTTCATCAATGTTTTGCAGCAGCGGGCCCTGCTCATCTTCATCAATGTTTTGCTCCGGACTGGCACCAGCCTCGAAGTCCTCGTGAATTATTCGCATTTGGAATGGCTGTGGATGGGAATCCGTCCGACTGGCGACGATCTTAGGCGAACCAAAATCCAAATTATCCTGCAGCCTGTCACCGCCAGCAGGGCTTCCAATGTTGCGAAAATATCCTTACGTCGTCGGCGCAAATCAAGCAATCGAATTGTCATCCGATTTGTAATGTTAATTGATGAGCGCTAAATGATCACATTTTGGTCCAAGCGCCCTTAAACCCAAATAACTAACTAACTAATGTTAATTGGTTACTGAACATCACAAAGGTTGGTGAAGGGAGCAGTGCTTCCTCTGGAACTCCAGATGTGACTCATCTTCAGACGAACGTTTGACATTTCACAATGGCACTCTTGCACCTGTCGGACGGTTAAATATACACCATTTTCAGGCGAGATTTCGTGTTGTAGGAGTTGTGCAGATTTAGACGACACAAGTCAGATGGCATTTCACACTTGACAAATCCACCGAAAAGCCTTTGCAAAAGAGTCCATCTGGTATCCGTCCCAAGGCACCTCCTATCTTGACCTCGTGTACTCAGCTAGATTGGTGGCATACGATCGACGGAGAATAAGGCCATGTTGTTAGGGGCAGAAAGTGGGCGATACGTGGGCATATACCACACCACGTCAAAAAGACTTCGCTCATGAGCTTTGCCGAAAATAGACATGCATGAAATCGATCGGTGGCTACGCCAGTCATTTTCACCCCAGTGTATATTTCTTTTTATGTCAAGTTCTGTCTTTTCACTTGCCCTTTCTTGTCTTGTTTGCCCCCTCTTGTTTGTTTCGCAACTCTTATTTCACATTCTAGATTCACATTGGAACACTTCGCAAGTATCTCAAGCTGGCCTGTTGTGGGCGCTTCAGCTGGTGTTGTAGTTGTGTGCTGCTGTTTCAGTACATTAAGCTAACCTGTTGTGAGCGTCCTAGCTGATGCTGTAGTTGCGTGTGCTGTTGTTTCAGTCCACGAAGCTGGCTTGCTGTCGGCGCCGCAACAGGTGTTGTAGTTAGAACATAACACGGATTGACAATTCCAAATCGATCCAATGCATATCCGTGTAAACCAATCCAGTCCGTATCCATATACGTGCCAGAATGCGGATATCCATCCGTTATTCAATCAACTTCCGAAAACGCGAAATAATTAAAACCTGATTGGTTGCAATGATCAACAGCATGTAGGCCATGCACATTATGCAATATTTTAACTGACAAAACAAAAACCTAAGTTAACATTTTATGTGAAATGTAGATTACAATTTTCATCAGCAGCATGACATACCCAGCACAACAATTTCACTTCAGATCGCATACGCAGACTGGGCAGTATTCTAACCTTTGCTAGCTCATGGTGCATGATAATAAATAAAGTATACAGAAAACAGAACAACTACCAAGGAATTAAATACGATATAAGTAACAACATGAGCTTCAACATAAAATGAAATAAAATGAATGATATGATATGAGTGTTAATATCTTGAACAAAATGGTCAGCTACCTAAAATAAACATTGGTAGATACCAGGCTAGCACTAGAACACAAACTTGTTATACCAGACTTACAACCATTTCTTTTAAAGCATCAAAACATGCATCAACCTGAAGTGGTTTCTTTAGCTCAGTGTGATTGACATGCAATGCCTTGCAGTGCCCATCTAGGCACCTAGCTGGAAGCTGCACACTCAATGAGGCACAGCCATGGGTTGACAGCAAGGCACAGCCATATATATGTAGCGAGGTGGGGGGTACCTCAGGCCTGCACAACTTACCATAACTTAATGGCAATGAGCTGATTTTTCTTAACCAGCACACGATTACGGCATTACTCATGACAGTTATTGTCCTGCACGTCTTTTGCCTATCAAGCTCGCATTTAGTTTCTGCGTCAGGCGGTAAATATCTTGTTTGAACTCATATTTCCGATGGAGTTCCATGGCGTCCCTCACCGCTTGCAGACAATTTGATTTGTATCCAATTGCTTTAAATTTGATTATGCTGCGCTATTTTTATATATGACAGCATATTTTTCATCCCGGTTTACTCCCAACGCGAAAAGCAGAAACGTCATTGGAACACCCTGCATCATACCATTTCGCAACATTATTAATTGTTTATTCCATTTAGCGACTGTGATTTCCGATTCTCTTTCCTGATGCTTCCATATTTACGGTGCTATCATTTCTTCCCAGGCTTTGAAGGGGCATCGCTAACACCATTTGGTAGAAACGCTGCCCACTTGATGTTGAGGTGTAGTTCCACGAAGATTTGACGGCATCATGCATGCTTTTTACGCATAGAGATAGCTAGTTTTCGACAAAAAACACCTATCTTGGTAGTAAGATCTCAAGTGAATCGTTTTTATCTGATAAGTACTCCGTGGTTATTTTTTCTTAGGTTATGAAGTAGCGACTCATAGAATGTACCAATAAAACCCAGCTTCATGGCTGTCCCAGCAACGTGAAATCGGAACACCCAGTTCTTTCAAGTGGGTTGGTACTACCAGTGTGTTGATCTGAAAAGCTATATAATTACACGAATTTTGCAGGTATCATACTATATACAATCAAGTCATGTTCAAACATAGTTAAATTCACATGCACGTAGGTCACTCAATTTTGGATAAATCTGGACAATGACTATGACTACTCTGAATCTATTCTGAAGCAATGACTATGGGTCTGTTCCTATTCCTATGCCGGTATGTGCCTCATCCGGAATAGGTTGAGCTTTGGCCAGAATAGCTTTTCCAGGTCGATGCGCCGGAACAACTGGTAGAGTTTTGTCCTTTAATCAGCCGTTGTCGGCGATATGGTTGTAGTGTTACTTGGCGCATATGTGCAGATCGGTGGCATTCTCGGTCGCTTACTCCGATCTTACGCGTAGCACTGCCGATATTTTTTGTATTAATTGATATACTTACTTGCTGTTGTGAAAGCGTGATTAATCCCATTGTGCAGCAGCTATTGGAGGATGAATAATACACGCTGCAAAATGTTTTTATTCCGACTCCGACCGAGAAGCCGACACACAGTGGATGGCGATGGCTTGTGCTGCTTCCGGAGCTCCAAAAGCATTTATTCCAGGGGCGGAGATCCAAACATTTTCAAATACTGGGTAGGCAGGTACTGGTATGGAGAGGAATCCCACTTACGGTGGCGTGCTCTATCAAGCGTCGTGCGGAGGTGTCGTCCAGGAGAACTCGGTGCGCAGACACAGGGATGTTGGAGCTCCCGCGAGTTCGCTCCGAACTCGCTAAGCGTAGCTACCCGTTCAGTGCCGTAGCTGCGTGGAACGGCCGTTTGAAGGCGCGTTCTGTCACTAGGTAAAGAGTGATTTATGTCTCGATGATTTTTAATTGACTCTTGTTTATTGACACGATAAATATGATTATGTATATAGTTTTAGAGTAAGGTATTGACGAGAGGACTGAAAAGCCATATTATTGTGGAGACCTCAATAAATCTGACTCTGACTCTGAATAAGGAATCATTTCTTCAGAAGGGCGCTGTTGCGTTAGTCTCTCGACGCTCTCGTTCAGTACAATATTCATTAAGCGAGGAAAGGGTACTGCACTGAAGCATACTGAATGAGCACCTTTTACTCTGAGGGGGGGGGGGCACCTTGGGACGAAAGACCGTTTAGCGAGGGACATTCGAGTAGTAAGGTGTACTTGATGGGCTACCAGTTTGAGCAGGAGTGTTGCTTTATACATTTTTGAGTGGGCAAGTGCCAACTAATGTTGGTTTTCCTTCCCCAATAATTTTAACTGCTTGTATTCGGCTCTATGGAGTGTGACCTCCAATCCATTTTTACTTGGCCATTGCCTTCACATGCCCCTCCAAATAATTTTCATAAATATTTAAAGCCCGGGTGTCAGAGGGAAACCACCTTCCCATGTGGAGGGCACACGGAGCTCCTCCATGAGCAACTGATACATACATGCAAAGAAAAAGCATGGGTGCATACCAGTAAGCATGCCCCCTCAAAGGCATGTAAATTGGCATGCATGTCTGAACCTACAATTTGCCCATCAAATTAAAACGCCCATCTCCAATTTCCACTTAGACATTGGATGCTCCCGAAGTGCACTGGAGACAAAGTTGCGTAGTTGGTGATATAAATCATGGATGACTGCTCATATCCATCACGTATCCCATGTCTCTTGGATTTCTTCCCAAAAAATAGTTATAAAATAAAGAAAGTACGACTTGTACGACTTAATGATTGCCCATGGCCTAAGTCAAGCTAAAAAAACTATTTCATTCTGAACGCCACTGTTGGGGCACACTTGTCGCATTCCGAGTTTGCGCTTCCTCAACCGCCAACCGGCCGGATTAGATTTTCCTCATCCGGTGGAGGTTGGATGAGGGTAAACCTATTCCGGATGAGGTCGCCGGAACAGACCCAATGTCATAAATAGTTTAAAGAATAACTATTTCTTTTGCAAGCAACATGTGCGCCAGTTTCGGTGACACTGGCTGATCATCAGCTATGATATTTAGAGGCTTATTTTAAGTGGTCATAGAAGGCCATGGTATTGTTTTCCCCAACAGCAACATGTACAATGCATGCATTTTGGTCGGCTCGTGAGTTTGCAGTTCGATTTGGCTGGCATTACATGTGGGACTACTGTGCGCCATACTGTGCTTGCATAATGTATCTGTACCTATCTAGATGCGAATGAAGCTACAGGTGGATAGATGGCAGCTGAATGTAATCAAGCATGGTATATCCACGGGGTCTTTTCGCCAACAGTGGGACTGCATTAATCTGGATTGCATAACAGCTTGATGATGACTGGAAATTGATCTAAATAGGTCCTCGATGAATCTAACTCAATTTACTTTTGCATGTGTTGCAAACGGATATCCGTGCGGATATCGAATCCGTGTTATGCTCTAGTTGTAGTTGCGTGTCCTATTGCTCCAGGACACTAAGCTGGCCTGGCGTGGGTGCCTCAGCGGGTGTTGTAGGTTTGTGTGCTGTTGTTTCAGATCCGAGTGCGGCTGAGCACGCTGCCCGAGCTGCCGTTTGGAGCCAAGTACCAGTGTGTGTTCGGCGGCGCGGCGCCCGTGGACGCGCTGCCCACCACTGACGGCCTGACGTGCGCGGCGCCACCGCCGCAGCTGCGGCCGGCCGTGCCCGACGGCGCCGATCACGTGGCCGTGCCGCTCTCGGTGCGCTCGTCGGAGACCAACAAGGACTTCGTGTCGCGCCAGTTCTCCTACTACGACTGCTCGCGCCACGCCACGTGCGCAGAGTGTGCCGGCTCGGCGTGGGCCTGCAACTGGTGCGTGTACGACAACGTGTGCACGCACAACGCCACCTCGTGCCGACGTACCGTCGTCTCCGGAGAAAACGTGAGTTCTCTGGGAGCTCAGCGGTGTGTCTACCTAGTCCATTGACTGGAGAACAGTCATTACCGGCAAAACGGAGAAACTGGTGCCCCAACCAAATTGCATCCCGAACAGCGCCCTGAGTCCCACCAGCTTAGCTTCATCAAATCTGCGGTAAAACGTTAGGTTTAGGTGCTTCCAAACTCCACACAACCACCACTGCCACCACTGCTACCACCGCCACCGCCACCGCCACTAACGCTACCACCAACCACAGGTATCTTTTGTTTCGAAAACTGCCAAAATGTTCCCACGCTCTTTTCCGACCGACATGTGACGGTCGAGGCAGCCAGCTAACCCACATATTGCCCAAGGGAACTAATTGACTCGTATGCCGTCCGAGACAAATGTTTGATCCGTGTTGATCAAATCCGCCATCACTCCGCCCGCTGCAGACGTCGGCCGATGCAGCGCGGCGAGGCGCGACCTTCTGCCCTCGCCTGCGGCAGTCGGCGACCACGCTGCTGGTCCCCGACGGCGCGCCGACGTCGATCCAGCTGCGGCTGCAGAACGCGCCCGACGGCACCGACTACCACTGCGTGCTGCAGCTGGCCGAGACGACGCACCGCGTGCCGGCCTCGCTGTCCGGCGACACGGTCACCTGCGCCGAGCAAAGGGTGAGGCCCCCCCCCCCCCTCAGGGCCAGCGCAGTCGGCGCACTCTGGTGGCCAGGCAACCAGCTGACACAAATTAGCTAACGAACTCAGGCTTACACGTAGCAGCTTTCACCCGCAACGAGACGCAAGGAAATCCATCACAGGTGTGAAGAGCAACACATGTGCACATATCATTCATCAACTTTACACAGTCTTCACATATCCACGGCGACACAGTGCACCTGTACCTTCACCTACACCTACATATTTGCCACAGCAAGTGATAAGCGCAGTGGCTGTGGCTGTCGTACATGTAGCGGGTGCATCTGCCATGTGCACATCGTTCATATCCGTCAAGCCGGTGACAGGTACGGGTCTGTCTGGTTGTTGTCCGTGCTAAGTGACAGGCACGGCCGCCACAGCAGTCAAAACTGTCACACGCACATGCATCGGTCACAAGTGTTCCAGTCGCGGTGACAGTGCTCCGTCCGTGCCTCGTGTGTTACGGGCCGCCTGAGGGCGGAGGAATGCGACGGATTTGACAGCCAGTGCCAACCCGCCACAACTGCATCGGTCACATCCGTCATCTGTATTGTTGCGTCGTGTATGCTGTCTTCTTGCTCGTAAACTACTGAAAGATGTAGATGTAGATAAGCTGAAGAAAGGAATTCAGGCACAATAGCTAACAATTGAACGCGTAATGTCCATCCTGTGGGCACGGCGGTAGCTAATTTATGGCCCAGCGGGCCTGGCCTGCCACTTAGCCATATCGAGCCACCACTTGAGCAGTCGATGTGTTATATATGACCATTGAGAACATTTCTCGATGTCCATCAAGATGAAGTGTCGCGGCGATGCAAAGCTGACCGGCCATGGCTGATCCTCCCGGTTATGACCGGACACAGACCGCATAAACCACCACACGTATCGAGCGTGAATGGGCGCAATATGAGGTACGGTGACCGGCTGAGCGGCCGATGGGTCCGACTGTGGACCGGACCGGCAGGACCGTACACGGCCGCCGCCGCAGCCACTCTCTATATCAGATAAATTAGCACGCCGTAAATACGGCGAGCGCCCGAAATGCATTCATAACCGTCCGAGAAGAGTTACGCCACGACCTCCGACAGCGAGCCATGCATTATCATGTGACTTTGATGGTGAGCCTATGCCGCCCGGCGACCCGGGAGGACGGTGCGAACGCGCCGGCAAGTGCCACTCTGCGTCACGCTCACCTGACCCCCACCCCCACCCCCCGCTGACGCCTCACACGGAGCAGAGCGGGAGAGGCGCCGAAGCGGCGCACCGGTGTCACTTGTGTCGCCTGGCGGCGCTGCAGCGGTCCAGACGACAACCGATTATCATAATGTGTATATTATTGAGTGTGGCGCGCGGCGGGCGAGGTGGTCGGCGCCGCCCGCTCCCACGCTACCTCGCCGACTCGGCTGGCTCGCTGCGGTGGCGGCCAGGACCATCGCTGCCGACGTCTCGTCGGAAGATAATGGACGAGTAGCGCTGATCTATGGAAAGGCCGGAAGTTAATTTGGTGCGGTGAGCACCAGAGGTGGGGAATGACGGGACTGATCGATTGTACTGCAACGATCGCCAGTTCATGTAGTTGTGGTTGGCAGCGGCATGAGCTTTCAATCGGTCCTCTGTTTTGGAATGCGTCATTCTGGATTTGTGTTTGTTCGTATGATATCCTTTTTCCGTGTGCAGCTAAATGTAAAGTTCCATATGGAGGCCGTGACCATTAGTTTTGTGTCTTGATTATTTTTTGCAATGAAAATGTATCCTGCTTTTAACTTACGTTGCATTATTTAATTCATTCATGGGTGCACATTACCTGATTCATGCACCGCTGTGTAGCCTTCCAGGTATCACCCTCCCTGGTATGCACTGTTCGGAGGATGCCTACTCTGTTATGATGATGAGCTGGAGAATCTGCCACGTGACAGTTTATTGATTTCGGTTGATCTGTCCTTGTTGTGGGTGACAGCTCGGTACTGTCGTGTTCCATGTGCTATGTGCTCATGTGCTCATATTTCGTGCCTCTTTGGAGAAAATATTTGTATGGGGAATAATGCAACGTTTCCATTTCAGTCATAGTGAGAATTACAGACTCGATAGCCCGGTGAATATGCTAGAGAGTGCAACAACTGGTGCAAACTGAATGTAAAGCCACCGACACAGCTGACATGAGTCTCAGTTCTGAACACCTGCGGAACAGTTCCTAGTACCGTGCTCAATGAGCGCGCTGTCCAGTTACGGCCGCTAACTAGCCGCGCCAGGTCCAGTTACGGCCGCTAACTAGCCGCGCCAGGTCCAGTTACGGCCGCTAACTAGCCGCGCCAGGTCCAGTTACGGCCGCTAACTAGCCGCGCCAGGTCCAGTTACGGCCGCTAACTAGCCGCGCCAGGTCCAGTTACGGCCGCTAACTAACCGCGCCAGGTCCAGTTACGGCCGCTAACTAACCGCGCCAGCGACACGCCCGAAAGCTGAAATAATCAATCAAATTGTGTGCTGACTGCCGGCACCGGTGCTGTCCGCAGTTCTCCTACCGGGGCCACACGCCCAACGCCACCGGCCGTCTGACGGTGGTGTGGAACGGCGACCACCTGGTCGACTCGACCAACGTGACGCTCTACAAGTGCGCCGTGCTCGGCAGCCACCGCGGCCACGCCGACTGCTCGCTGTGCGTGACGCGCGACGCGCGCTACCGGTGCGCCTGGTGCGACGACACGTGCGAGTACGCGCCAAACTGCGACGCTAGCCGTGGCGCGTGCGGCAAGCCGACCATCACCAAGGTAGGTGTGCCTCAGACGGTGGGGCACGGCCGGGCCGGCCGAGGCGGGCGGCGCCGCCGCCGCGCCGCGCCGCATTTCCAACGCTTCACGCATAATTGCCTAAGTCGGCTAACGTGTTGCGTCGCCGCCCGACTGTCAGTGATTAGGTGCCCAGCTGAGTGGTGATGACGCAATGGTCCTGCTGGCCGGTGCGCCGCCAGCTCGCCGGCACGTCGCCGTTGCACGCCTGCACGGCGTCGTACTGGCCGCTCGTACGCGTCTGTTGGACACCGTTGTCTGGCCGGGAAGCCCTGATTTACGTATGGCGGCTACCGGCGTCTGGGCGACATTGGGCGCGTCCGTGCGGGCGGCCGGCGGCCGGCGCAGCGCGGTGTCGTGTCTCGACGTCGGTCCGTCCGGCGCGACATCGGTGCGCCTGTGTCCTGTCGAGGCCAGTGTTCCGCTGTCGCGTGCGCCGGCCGTGCCCCGCCGCTGCTGCAGCCGGCCGACACATTCCTGGCGCGGTGACGGCGGCGCGCCCCTCCGCCGTCGTCTGACCGCCGTCTGACCGCCGTCTGACCGCCGTCTGACCGCCGTTTGACCGTCGTCTGACCGCCGTCTGACCGCCGTCTGACCGCCGTCTGACCGTCGCCTGACCGTCGTCTGACCGTCGTCTCACCGTCTGACCGTCATCTGACCGTCGTCTGACCGTCGTCTCACCGATGTCTGACCGTCATCTGACCGTCGTCTGACCGCCATCTGACCGCCGTTTGACCGCCGTCTGACCGCCGTCTGACCGCCATCTGACCGCCGTCTGACCGTGCCGTCGGCGCGTCTGCCGCAGATCTGGCCCAGCTCTGGCCCGCTGGAGGGCGGCACCCTGCTCACCATCGACGGCTCCAACCTGGGCCGGTCGGAGGAGGAGGTGCGCGACACAGTCGTGCTGGGCGGCGCCTCGTGCAGCGTGGTGCGCTACCGGGTGTCGGTGGGCCTGGCCTGCCGCACGGCGGCCGTCTCGCGCCGCCAGCACGCCTCCGTCCTGGTCGGAAACGCCGCCGGATACTCGGAGGCGGCGCAGCGGTTCGCCTTCAAGGTCAGCGACCGGTCGCGGTCAGGGCAGCCGCGCGGCAGCCGCGCTTGATCCGCCGCGGACCGGAGATGTTTATTTGCTTTGAGGACAGCGTGAGTGCATTTGAATGCCACCGTGCACTGGCCGACAGCGTCGACTGGCGCTTGAATAACTAATGGAGCCCACAGTCAAAATACTCACCGGTCACGGACAGAACGGCCGCGAATAATAAACAGGCGGTAAGCTCGGATGAGCGGCGGAGACGCATGCCCCACAGGGGCTCGCTCATGACTCGTGTACGTGTCGGCTGTGAGGACCCCGCACCGCTCTCCAGTGACTGCAGAAGGTCTGTTTCGGCCTCCTGCGTGCTCCTCTGTGGATGATGCAGTTCTTCACTGCTGCCGAGTGGCCTGCTGCTGATGAATTTACGGGCATTCCGCATGCGGTCCGCCTGCTGATTATTGCATGAGATCCCGTTCCTGATACCAGGACACAACTCTTATATACCGCTTGCTCCAACATCTCCGAACAGTTGTATTTGCCTACTCGGGGGACAGTCTTTCTGGTTGCTATGCATCCATTTCGCAACTGTGGCCTTGCTCATGCCGACTATTGCAGGCGTTTCCGCTTCTCCTATGTCCGCTCGAGCAATAGAAGGAATGCATTGCTCTTTGATGTTGCATGAAGTCTTCATCATGACCGTTGCTGGACATCATACTCTCTGTACTGAGTAACAATAAAGCTGCCTTTAAGTTGCAGGGTATCATATTCCCCGCCATCATAGGTGTGCCTCGGATTAGCCCACGCGCTTGTTGCAGAACGTGATGCCCATAAGTCGAGTAGACGTATGTTGAATAGCTGACGTGATATTCCCCGCTGCTTGGCTCCCCGACGTGTCTGCACAGTGTCACCTGCAGACAACTATACATCTGACTAAGGTGCGTGTTTGCTCGCGAAAAGCTGATGGAGTTCCGCGTGCTACCATTGTTGGGATTCCTGGCGACTGCGTGCGCTCCAGTTGAATGGATACTCTTTTAGGTATGTACTCATTCCGGCTTATGTCCGTGGCTGGTTGGTTTCCATGGTAATTAGAACCCTTCCCAGTGTCTGACCGGTTTTCCTATCGGAGCGAGTCTCTGCGGCCGACCGTCGCGTGCTGCCGCTGAAGGCGACCTCGTCGATGACCGACGCACGCCTACCATTGCAGGAGCTGGTTTTGACCGGCATCACGCCACACCGCGGCCCGCGCAGCGGCGGCACGCGCATCACGCTGCACGGCTCCAACCTGCAGATCGGCTCCAACCACTCGGTGACGTTGGACGGCCGGCCGTGTCGCGTCCAGCTGGGTGCCAACCTGACCTGCCTGACACCGCCGGCCAACGGCACGGCCGCCGTCCGCCAGCTGACGCTCACCGTGGACGGCGCCACGCGCACACTGCGCGCGCCGTTCGTGTACACGACCGACCCGAGCATCCTGGACATCCGGCCGCTGCGCTCGTTCATGGCCGGCGGCCGCGTCATCAGCGTGCACGGCACCCACCTGGACGCCGTGCTGCGGCCGCGCTTGCTGATCCTGCGCGACGGGCGCGCCGTCGGCAGCGGCCAGTGTCGGGTGCAGGACGCGACGCGCATGCTGTGCGACTCGCCGCGCTGGCGGCCGCCGCCGGCCGTGCGCTACAACTCTAGTCAGACGGACGCGCGCGCCGGCCTGCACGTGCCGGCCGCCGTCAGCCGCGAGGTGCTGGTCGGCTTCCAGATGGACCACGTGCAGGCGGTGCGCCAGCTGGCGCGCACGGCGCCCGAGCTGCGCACCACCATGACGTACGTGGCCGACCCGCGCGTACTGGCGTTCGCGGGCGGCGCGCGCGCACACACGGGCCGGCCGCTGCTGGTGCGCGGCGAGAACCTCAACCTGGCCGCCGACGCGTCCGACGTGCACGTCACCGTCGGCGGCCGCACGTGCAACGTGACGTCGCTGGCGCTGCGCCAGCTGGTGTGCACGCCGCCGGCGCACGGCAGCGGGCCGCAGGAGGTGGTGGTGCGCGTCGGCCGTCGGCTGGTGTTCCGGCCGGGTCGGCTCGAGTACGGTGCGCCGGCTTCTGGCGTGTCGGCCGCCCTGCTGACGGGCATCATCAGCGCCGCCCTGCTGACGGCCGCCGCCACACTGGTGGCCGGCGTGCTGTACCGGCGCCGCTCCACCACCGCCAGCCAGCAGTTCAAGCGGGTCCAGCAGCAGATGAACAACATGGAAAACAACGTGCGCACCGAGTGCAAGCAAGGTGAGTGACTCGGTGTCGTGTAGTCGAGAGGGTAACCGGGAGGGGTCGTAGAGGTCGCCAGGTGGTACGGTACGGTCCATCGGGTCCGAACACAGTAACCGGGTAATGCAAAAGAGGATGATGTTCTTTACTCGTTTTGTTGCGTGAATACAGACACATAGACAAGGCTTTGCAATCAATCGATGCCAGTGGTTAGGAATACATCACACGCATTCTGTATACCATTCAATTTACTCGTATTCCAAAGCGATGTCCTAATGACAGGAGATATTTAGGTTTCCAATGTTGATGTTAGTTTCTATGCAGCAAATGCTAATATATAAACGACGTTTGGAAGCCAGTGATATCGATTTTCCGGGCATTGTGCAATTAATCCATATTTTTTCCGATCGGTTTTTTTTTCTTCTGGGGACATATGTCAATGAAGTCTGCATAGCTAACAGAGCTCCGTATTTTTGTCCACAATGCCACTTCTAGGATGCTTAGCTGCGCTTTCGTGCATTTATGATTTGATGATTGCATGATTGATTTGCGTGTTTTTCGCGCAAATCAATCACAGCAGGCTGAACAGCACCACCTATAACATTCCAGTGTAGCATACGTCAGTGTTGCATTGGCCCTATTTCTTGCTTATCCACTGGTTACCCAATGAAGCTTGCTATGAGAAAGCCTCTCTAAGGGAATACTTTTTCACGGATAGCGTGGCGGTAGAGGGCGTTGCCTTCCCGATGCCTATGATAGCCCGGTTATCGTGGGGCTGCTTTGCATGGACGGCTTCTCCTTGAAGTGGGAAATTGAATGGCCGCACTTGCTGCTCAGCCATGTTAGGATTTTTCAACTTGTGGTCTTATCAGCGGCTTACAAGAACCACAACACACAAGACCTTAGAAAATATCGCGAGTTAAATCAGAGGTGCAGCCAGGAAAAGGAGGCATACTCTTGTTCCTCTGCCTGGCGGTGAATATTTGTCCATTCCCGAGCTGTTTCTTTTTTCGGATTGGACCAACGAGAAGCTACAAATAGCAAGACCTGTTTTCCTGCTGGTGTTGGAACTACTTCTAACGCCCCGTTTGTTGTGGCGTGAGGGAGGAATTTGGTAGTGGAGGATTATCCATCTCTACGTCTTGAAAGCGATTAAAGGCACACAAAATAAATTTGTTAGTGGATAGGTCAAGGGTGCATAATAGACGTATTCCTACCGGAGAAGGCAATCGTTGAGTTACCTTGCTTTTAGTCATGATGAGCTTATTACTTTGAAGTGCACATTGCAGTCATTTTTCTTACTATTGTTTGCAATTCTAAGATATGCAAAGTGAAAGCAGTATGCTAGGGATCTTGTCATCATGGGATGATGGCAAGATCCCAGCATGCCATAAAGCAACATAAGCAAAAGCAATATGGAACAAATACATGAGAGCTAGTGAGCACAGATAGCCTATCATATTGGCCTAGTTGGCGTGATATTTCACTATAAAAGGTGTATGCGCATGATTAGGGATTCCAGTAATTCGAATCATGCACGTAATTCAAGCTTGGTCTTGACAGCCAACTCGGACTCTGCAAACCATTGGAGTAAGCTTCAAAATCAATGAGAACACGATAGGCACTAAACATGTCAAGTTCGTATGTTATATTTATGCCAAGTATTTTCAGTCTACTTTGTATGCATAGCATGCATTTTTTTGTTTTGAGACAGCTTTGAGATGCATGGAATGCTCACAGAAGCAAGCTGGCAATCATATAAATCAGCTAATAGGAAGATGCAAATGGACGCGTTGCCCGTTTGCCCTTTGACCATTCCATGTTTAAGCATAACTTAGAAGACACATTATTTATGCAAATGTGTGCTTCTCTCTTTTTGAGGAAAAAATGCCATTTCATTGTTGGATCCTTGGAACACTTAGTATGACCCATCTATCATGCATATCAAGGATATTTAAACCATTATTGTGCATTAAGTTAATATTTAACCGGATACCAAAGTTATAAGGTACACCGGTTCGTCACATTCAACTCATTTTACAATGACAACCAAAGAAAACCATTCAACTTAAATGGTGATTGAGGAACGGAGTGATTACAATGTCAATGTGCACGAAAACGGCATTGCCTTCAGTCGTGCAACATCAGTCGTGTCATCTTCGTCTTGTTCTGATACTGGGCAAGCTTGTCACGGTTAGCAAGAATGCGTTGCTTAGTACAATTTCCGAGTTCGATCACGTTTATAGCAAGCAGTATCACATGCTAAAGTGTTGAAACCAGTTCACTAAGCGGCCGATACCCACACTTACACGTTCTTGTAACTACTCAACAGAAGATTACCGTGGCTCCAATAGCAACATCGCCAGAGCCATCTGGTACCAGCCTTGATGTCTCAATCAAGTGAAGTGTCGCGGCATAGAATCAGCGTGTCAAGCGAGCCTGACCACGTTCATCCTAATCATATCACTATTTGTGCACATAGAATAATAAGAGTTGATCAGGTTCCTGGATATCAGGAGGAATTGAAGGGTTACAATAGGCAAATACTTCGCTTGAATCGATAAGGCTTGGTCACTAGTAAACGAAACACTAGGATGTCACAGCAAGTACACCTTGTACTTACTGCGATTTACTGTTGTGCTTACTGTGGCATCTCATCGTACCGTATGTCAGTGGTCAAGTCTGATCAATGCAAGCGAAGTATTTGACTATTACCATTTCTCCCTTCCTCCTGATGTCCGAGAAGCTGATCAACTTTTGAATGGTCTGCATGTGTTACAATAGGAACTGAATGGCAGCCTTCTGCACAATCGAAAGGCCATCACTTCGCCAAGATCGCCGGACACATCTCACAGCCCGACTTTATCGAGGCACCGGCTGCCAGGTAGTCAACGTGTTTTTATAAGCCCATCATTATATACGTGTCACGATTCATTATCTGACCGGTTATATTGGCTGTGGACTGCCGACGCTGCTGAGCCTTCTGCATTAAGGTGTGACGAAGGATCGGGTCAGGGTAAGACTATTTGTTGAACACTTAGCTCTGGGCCTCGTCTGAGGTATTGTAATATACTCCTCCTCGAACCACACAAAGTTGTTTGTGGGTAATAATATAAAGTTGGGAAGTGATGATGAAATGTAACAAAGTAGCATGCAGCAAATATGCAAACATCTTCCTCAAAGCAAAAATATAGGCAGTTTGTTTGAAGTGCAATTCATGGTGACACTTGACGAGAACATTCTATCAAGTAGCTTAAAACTTCGCACCTGGGATTGTGTGAACCTTCCCTCGTTATAGCAAGCTTATGGTTATATATCTGATATCCTAAGCATCTCTTTTTGCTACGTCTCTACAGAAACTAAAACATTGAAGTCAGGGTTGCTTTAATTATCGTGTGACCGCACAAGCTGTACGGTTCGAGACATTTCAACAACACTAACTTCTAAATGAAGCAACAATTTATTGCAAAAGTGTGCACATATCAACAATTGTGTCACAACGTCTTCAAATCATCATGATATGAGTGATGTTATATATTGCTTCACTTGTTTCAAGTATATCTGTCTTTTTTTTCTGAGAACAATTTATCAATGGTCTAGAGTTATATGTTTCACTTTTATAAACTTTTATCAGAATTTTCGAGCCACTCTGCATAAGAACATACAATATATGCACAGCAGTAGTATTATTAATGTTTAATTAATGTTTGTGACCCGTTAATGGGACAACGTAGACCCACTGCGTTCCAACTAATTATCTTGCCAAACCATATGCATGCATACGGTGGAACGCAAGCAAGGGCGAGACCAGGATTTTCTAAAGGATGAGAGGCTACCAAAAGAAATGCGATGCAACAGAGTCTGCTATCGGCGCGTTTCGCGCGTCGGGGCGTTTTGGTTGCCTGTGTTGAAAAACAAATCTGAATATTTCTTCTTTAATCTAGTGCATTCTTGGTTGATACTGAGGGATGTGCAGGCCCCGTGCCCCCTTGGCTGTGCCTCTGAACACGGGATCCTGTTACGAACCGTCTGATCGGATGAAGAGAGGACTGATGGAGTGATCCCAAGTGAGTTTGTGTCCTCGGGGCGATCAATGGGACCGAATAATTGGTTCTAGGTCAGGTCAAGCTTGTTTGAGTTAAATATGCAAGACCCAATGCCCGATACACAATACCGTTATGATGTGGCAGCTCGGGTAGCATCACTGTTACCACACGGCGAGCATTCCCTTGCCACCATCGTCTACTGATACGCTAAACAAATGCTCTCCTGGGTAAGATCTGAGCCAAGCTCCTCATGTCAGGCTCATCATCCGAGTGCATAATCTGGCTGTGTTGCTGAAATTTCAGAGTAAGGTGTGCAATGACATACATGCATGTTTGTACATGCATAGCTTCATTTAGTATACGTCAAATGCATCACCACATGCATCCATACTTAATTATTCGATAGCACAGTGATTGCAAACATTGCGCAGTATTTCGTATTTACCATAATTCTAATTTCAGACGAACTGTCCAATGTGATGCTTCTAAATCTAGGTAAATGTTTGGATGTAGATGTGCTTCGGTGACCTCATGCAATCAATGTCTATACCAAGCATTGGCGAATGCACCCTGAACCAGCGAACAAATGCAGAGATCTTGATTCACCGGAAATGTTTCAAATTCATTCTCCCGATAGGGGAGATGGATACCTTCCCAGGCAGTTTTATTTTAGCCAACATGAGACTACGCACACGGTAGTGAGTGTCTGTTTTATTCGTCTGATGCTGCATCATTCTCGAATCTTTTCATAGCATGTCAGGTCCCGCCAAGCACCTATGGACGTCTACTTTGGAGAAATGCTTAGTGGATTCATTTTACCCAAAGTCGTTGATTTGTGTAGGTAATGTGCACAGATAATTGGCATTTCGTGTTTTCTTAACAGAATTATCTCACTGGCATTGATCTCGCCTAACTCACCAGTACTACGTAAATGTTCCGTCGAAGCATGCGATTTTAGAATGGATGGAATGGATGGATAGATGGAATGGAATGGTTCGCATATATGCGAACAGAACTGGAATTTTGGGACCACCGTTGCCACTGGGAACAATACGGAAGTTATTTGCCAGCTTTTGCAAGCCATCGTGCATCACTCCTGGTGATGATCGTCCCACCCAACGTGGCCTGTCTTAATCACGCACCTTACGTGTTGAAATTAGATGTCGATACGGATTTGCACCAACTTCGGCTACTCTCCGGCGCTTAGTTCACAGGTCTATTTCAAATATATTCCGTACACGGCTTGATACAAGTTTTCGATGCACAAGCTTGGGGAACTTGCAAACATTGAACTGCTCTGGGCAATCACTAGTTAACTGAAAGCATTCAATCGCACACCGTTGGATTCGATTACCCGCTGGATGTGTCTTGCTTCCCGCTGGAGTTGCTTTACTATCCGCTGGATGTGCTTTGTTACCCGTCGGATTTGTTTTGCTACTCGCTGGATTGTGTTACCCGCTGGAATTGTGTTGTCTGTGGTCTCGCCTTGCTGGGGGCGAAACAGCGAGTTGGTGGTACCACCCCCTCCAATGCCAGGGCGAACTGCACTCGGCGGGCGACGGATAAGCCAACTTAAGTGCAGCCATTGCTCCAGCGCGGCCACAGGGCCGCAGCGCGTCCGGCCTTGTCGGCCAGACGTCTGTTGACCTCTCCCAGCCGAAGGTCAGCTGACCAAGGCTGCGGTTACTGTAGCGGCCGGAACCCTGGTGAGGCAATGGTACGGCCATTGGCAGCCGAGAATGCGGCATGCTCCACCGTCATTTGACCCCACTAGGCGGCAAAACATTATTCGATCTTCTCATTTATTGGACATAATTTCCTTCAAGGTATGTATATGGGCGTTTGCAAGCAGACGGTGCGACGATTCCACAGTGAAAGTCCTGGTTTAGCGACCTAGGGTAACCGTGGGGTAGCTGACAATAGGCAAAAGAGCTCTAACACAAACTGTAGCGGTCTCCTGTTGGGTAGCGGGCCAATGCGAGCTTTCAGCCACATGGCTAAAGGATAGAGAGTCACGTGGTAAGAGGGACAAAGAGTCACGTAGCAAATGGAACAGTCACGTGATAAGAGGGATAGAGAGTCATGTGGTAAGAGGGGCAGAAAACCACGTGGTAATGGGGTCAAATAACCACGCGGTAGGATATCTTCCCATTGATGCTGGCGCCAAGCCTACTGGTGTCGCACCAGCGCCATTAAGCCGCCTGGTGTCGCACTGCTTAGTGCCACACCAGCACCACTGAGCCTCCTGGTGCCGCACCAGCGCCACTAAGCCGCCTGATGTCGCACCGCCTGGTGCCGCACCAGCGCCACTAAGTCGCCTGGTGTCGCACCAGCGCCACTAAGTCGCCTGATGTCGCACCGCCTGGTGCCGCACCAGCGCCACTAAGCCACCTGGTGTCACACCGCCTGGTGCCGCACCAGCGCCACTAAGCCGCCTGGTATCGCACCGCCTGGTGCCGCACCAGCACCACTAAGCCTCCTGGTGTCTCACCGCCTGGTGTCGCACCGCCTGGTGCCGCACCAGCGCCACTAAGCCGCCTGATGTAGCACCGCCTGGTGTCGCACCAGCGCCACTAAGCCGCCTGGTGTAGCACCGCCTGGTGCCGCACCAGCGCCACTAAGCCGCCTGGTGTCGCACTGCCTAGTGCCGCACCAGCGCCACTAAGCCGTATGTTGTCGCACCGCCTGGTGCCGCACCAGCACCACTAAGCACCTGTGGAGGTCATGTCACTGACAGCTATGGCAGCTCTGCTTCTTGGGTGGCCCTGAAGGTTCCTTGATAACGCTCCGATCCTGATTTATAGGCTGAGAAGGAATAAATCGCCATACTTTTATCCTTCACAGGCCTTTGTGACGGCACGTCGTTAACATTATTACCAGTTTGATTATCAAACGAAGGTCTATTTACAGTTTGCTCTCTCACAAATGCTCATAATTCAGTGCTGAGACAATACAGGCTACTCATTCATAACTAGACATCCTCGAAGTCAATATAGTGGCTTTTTACATCAGATTTTGTCACCTGCAGGCGTGGATGTAATTGATGAACGATGATAAGTATACGTCTCGTGCTGATAAAAACGATGGACGGCCAAGGTCTCCCGAAGCCTCATCATTGCGCCGAGCTTTGCAGCAGTCTTCAGCTGCCTACGTTTAGCCTAGCATGCACTGCTCTGACGTAGCTTCGTGATGCTGTTATACACATAATGTGAAATTTATGTAGCCATTTGAGGGTAGGTATTTTAGAGGTATGTACCTAGCTTATTCTGAAGACGGTGAGGTGTATTTTGTTTATATTTAACCGGCACTAATTCTTCACTGCAACAGTGCATAGCAGTTGCAAAGGACCGGGCTAATTCCTGTTCATCTACCATGGATTTCCTACCCGATAAGCTATTTCATTTTGGCATATACGTTAATGTTAATTCATTTATATGATGCCTGTATCTTTTCGTGGCAGTATTTTTTCCAAAATGTCCGGAGCACCTGTTGTCACCGACAGTGTTTCTAGCGATGGATTATCAGCCAGCAAAGTTCATATGTATTGTGGTACTGCTGTGTCACTACTTGCCAAACATTTTTTTTCTGACTGGTGCACGGTCTTTCAATGTGTAGTTGTGGCTATGATTTATCTTTTCAGATGCAACATTTGCGTGAGTTCTTCAACCTAAATGTATATTCAATCAAACCGATTGTAGGTTAAACTATATGCCGCGTCTCTGCCTTCGGCATACTCATGCAATACCGCAGACCGCCCAGTCTTTGGGATTCGCAGGGTACAAATCGCTGCGATTGTGGATTTTCTCTCAGCATGTCCAAGTATGATTTTTTTTTTTAACTGTAGCTTCAGACATCGGATTGGAACATTTGGTTTTCATCCAGATTTTGTAAGTATCTCAGCGCATGACTGTAATGATCGATGTTACAAGGCAGTCGGATAATGATTCGAGGGAAATCGTGTGCTTTTCTTTATGAAATCCGTGCATGTGTGCAGGATATCTGGGGAAAAAACCTATGAGTAATCTAACTGATGAACGTCACCACTGGTGTTGCTCCCGGAGCCCCGATCCCGCCAATGTTTTTTAACACCGCCTTAGCCTTCTAACTTGGAAATGATTCCTGCGCCCCAGGATTAGACACCACCTGGGGCACAGGAAGCAAAAGTTGATGGCGTCCTTTTAACGCATTCACCACCCAAAGTCAGGAAACTAGGCGAACTTGTAAATGGGTGTTGGACATTGTTTCCAATGCATGAGAAGGATGGGTGATGTTTAACCATTCGTAAGTTTGTACCTTAAATCTGCTAAATGTTCGGCTGATACACAAACACTTGCATTCATTGAACTTTTCCTTCCTTGAAAATACCTGTCGAGCGGCTACCTAATAAATCATTTTTACGACCCTATCTCCATGCCATTGTTCTTGCTTAATGCCTATGCTTGCCATCGGCGCATTGCGATACATCTGATTAATTTTGTTGCACTGCAGAAGTTCTTTCAGATGCTTAGTTACTGTCCAATACAATTACATGTAGCATCTGCATTGCATGTTCAAAGAATATTACAGAGGTACGCACTGCAATGTTATTCCAATCATATTTCTAAATAGTTTTTCCATACATCATACCAATAATTCATGTAGTAGGCATTCGCTTATAAACAACCAAACTGCATTGCAATTTTCATTCTGCGGAGCCAATCGTATTAAAATCTGTCCTCAGGATCATGAACAATTTCGCCTCGCATCCCTCCGTGTATCCTGGTATGAGGGGTCACCAGGATAAACGGAGCTGAGTAAGAACTAGTGGTAGCAACACATCGTCCGCCTGTCTTGAAGTAAATCGTCTGATCTGGATGGCTGAACTCCATTTGGAGTCATTAATCATCACCATACGACTGACAATTTACCTATGTTTTAGTTCAGTTCAAAGGTAGCAGACGCGTATAAGTTTAGACATTAGCCGTTTCCTGGTATTTGTTTCCTGGTATTTCATTCTTGAATTGTACCGAAAATGAATACTTAAGACATTCTTTACCGAAAGGACGTACATTCTAGAAGTTGTTATTCTTACTTTTCCATTGCTAAGAAACGAAGACTGATGCTTTTTCAGGACAATTTTTGACGAGATGTCTTATGCTTTAATTTTTTATCACTAGGTCGATTACGAGGGGGACATGGCTTCATTCACTTATGTCAGTTCCGTCAGTTTCCAGCACGGACTGCGTCGACACCTCCACCCCCTCACCCACCCATCCCTCTTCACGGCGTGTGGAAGTCGACCCGTTGCCAGTAATATTGCATGAGGAAGTTCGCATTAAAAACCCACCACTAAATTATGTTTTCCGGATTTTTGTATGCATCGATCCATGTCAGGCGAAAATATCTAAAGTTGCATAGAACTATGTTTCAACTGAACATTGACAAAAATCACCATTGTTTGTGCTATTTTATCGCGAAATGTACTGTATATCGGTCTATCATGATTTTCAAAAGCTGCCGCCTGCTGGGGTAGTCACGATGTAAGATTTGTTGCGCCTCTGTAATTTAGTCACGTTCGAGATTGGTCCCCTCGAGACGACCTCTGTGGGACAGGAGCTTCCACAGGGCTAATTTATCTCATTCGCACGAACAGAACCTCATGAGTGCAATCATTCCACATCAGTTGACCGTGCAAATGATGTCCGATGCTTCTTTGCCAGACATTAGCTGTCACGTTTCGTGTTTCAACTTCTCTCCGTTGCAACTTGGTACAAGTGAATACAAGAACTCCGCTATCGAACATACGTGGACAGCCTCCAAAGACAACATCGGGTAGTTTCGTTAGCAGCGTGTTATGTGATGTTGAAATCTGTGTGGGAAATCTGTGTGTGAAGGTATTTTTGGTAGCAAAATTGTTAACTGTGTGCTTTCATTCCTCCAGGTTTATTGTGAGCACAGTTGTCCG
This sequence comes from Imbricaverruca yamaguchii, assembly GCA_034440575.1. Taxonomy (NCBI): domain Eukaryota; kingdom Metazoa; phylum Arthropoda; class Thecostraca; family Neoverrucidae; genus Imbricaverruca; species Imbricaverruca yamaguchii. The sequence goes on from JAOTOL010000924.1 coordinate 112,759, forward strand.
CCGTGCAAGATGCAGCATGGATATTCTGTTTAATCGAATCCGTTTGTTGTGTGTGTTTGTAGTTAAATTTGACCAGCGTGCCACCCTCCGGTGATATCGGCTGTTTAGGCGAGTTAGAGATGAGCTGAGCTGGTGGTCCGGTCGGTGCCATAGGGGTTGTAGAGGGGGATGGTCGGGTCGGGTGATCGCCGTTCAGTGAGCAGTGCAAGCAGTATATATCATATATACTGGTTTGGGCCTATATTTTCTTTGTCTTTTTGGGTTTATGTTGTTTTTTTTCCTTGTTTGTTTTGTGTTCTTTCTAGTTTGCCTTCATTCTTTTGTTTGGTTTTTGTTTTTGTTCTTTATGTTTTTTTTCCTTTTTTAATCTTTGACATTATGGGTAGCTTTAGGGCGGATATTGGGTCAATGGAGTTGTTGTTAGGATGTTGATTAGTGTCGAGAGGATTTGGCGCGGGTGTGTTTTTTGTTCTTGGTGGAGGTGGTGTTTGACTTGTGGTTTGCTCTTGTTGTAGGTGCGTGGGTAGCGACTGCGGTTTCGGAGCTGTTGTTGTCTGTGTCTGTGAGTGTTTCGAATTGTATGCGTAGGTTTTTGCGGACTGCGTATGATGCTAGTAGTGGTTTTGATGGTCCTGATGGTCCTGGGACTGAGGATGTGTTGCGTGATCCGCCTTGTTAGTTAGTTCCTGTTAGTTCCTGTGTTTAGTGGGTAACTAGTGGTGTCAGGGTTTGTTTTGTCTTGGTGCTTTGGGTTGTGGCCTGATTATGATTTCTGAGTCTGTCTTAGTTTCTTTGGTTGGTAGTGAGGTCGTGTGTGATGTTTGTTTATATGTCGAGTGTGTGGATGCGCTATAGTGTTGTATGAGGTGCGTCGGCTACTGGTCGTTGACCCACGACCTCGCCCGCGACAGGGCCCAGCCCTCTAGGTGGATGAGACGGAGAATCTCCTCCTTCGCCAACTGAGGGCAGGCCCTGTCCCGGGAGGTGTGGTTCCCGCCGCAACCGACGCAGCGTTGTGTACTGGAGGTGCATATGCTTATGTCGGGTGGTGCTGCGCAGTTTGCGCAGGTGGGTGTTGTATCATGGCACACCCCCGCCACGAGTGTCCATACCTCTGGTAGTACTGACAGCGTCGGGGGAGGGGTGCTCGTGGCGTGACCTTGTATCAAATGTAGCCGGCTTTAACGTGTGTGGGTGGTTGTCTGGTGTTGAAGGTCAGTATGAGTGTGTGCGGGTTTTCTTTGTGTGCTGCGGCGGGTGGCCTGTAGACGGAGGAGATTCCTTGGCTCCTAAACTGGATAGCCAGTTCCTACTCCGTCATCCAGGCCACCTCCCGTGCGTGTAGCATGCCTTGTGAACTGTTGAGATGTGTGGCCGGTGCTATGGTGACAGGTATTCCGGTTGTGTCAATGATGTGTGTCAAGATGTCTGCGTCATTGAATGTGTATGATTGTATTAGGAGTGCCCCTGAGTGTATCTTGTGTGCTCGTAGTGGTTGTCGTGTCCGACGGGTGATCTCCTCCTCCACAGTCCAGGGGTTGAGGGACCCTATGGGCTCCCCATCATCCCGGCGGCAGAGGAAGAAATCACCTGTCGGTGTGTCCAGTGTGTCTGTGTTCATGTTTGGTGTTGTAGAGGGTTGTGGTCTCAGCGTTGGGATAGGAAAGATAGGTTATCGCCGATATCTGTACACTTGGTTACAGATATCGGCGGTATGTGGGGGGGGAGGGTTGGCGGAAGCGCCGGACCAACCTGGAGTCTAGCTGAGAGATGCAGAGTAGTCGGGAAATCGGAAGTGTAGAGCTGAACTAGAAGTGAAGAGTTGGAGTCAAACCGATGGCAGGCTGGTCTGGTGGCTTGTGGTCGAGTTCGGTGTGCGTCTTCGAACAGCTGGCGCTGGCGCGGCTTTCTGTGCACGCCTACGGCGCAGCCCGGCTTTTTGTGCTGCACGTTGGCAATTCACCGTTGTGCTGCGCCTGCGACGTCGAAGCCTTCTTGGTGGCGTTTCGGCTTCGGGTTGTCGTATGTGGCTAGCTGTTCGTTGCTGTTCTTGCGATTGCGAGAGGGCGTAAGGGCGAAAGAGATTCGGTTCTCGGCTCTCTTTGGCTTGGTTGGTTCTCTTTTGAGAAATCGGGTGGCAAATCGTGAATCGAATCCTCCACACACATCTGTATAGGCACGCTGGTACCAGCTATGACGACGTTGTGAACTCCAGCTAAAGCAATATCTCCCGATTAATTGGTTGAGCTATTCTGTCGACGTTTCGAATATCAACACGGCAACGTGAGCTGCAAAAATATTCCTTTGCTTGCAATGTTCAATTCATTTTAATAATATTCCGGTAGGGTTATTTCAGCCCAATTTAGGTGCAGAGTTGGGTTGGATTCCATCCCAACTGTTATATCGTGCACATTTTGCCCAGTTTCCTGTCAAGATAGCATAATGCAACTCCAGTTACGAGTTCGACCCATCTACTTCTGAAATAGAAAAAGCATGAACGGACTCAGCAACACATGAGTGACAATTTCAGTCCTTCGTTTCTTCCGGATAATCCCTTGCTTCGCTCAGATTTCTGCGCATGCTTGCTTTACTCGCCCATGAAGGTCTATCCCATCATATGCGCATATAAGAAGTATGTTTTTGCAAGGTTAGAGAACAACGAGGAAGAATGACAAATGACAAACAAAATCAATAACAAAAAGCATTTTTGCTGTTTCCCGAACGTTTTTAATCGAGCATTTCCAGCTCACGTTCAGATTGTTCTTTGAAATATTTCAGGCGACTTTTGTTGTCCAAGCCATTAATTTACACTTAGGTTCATTTTAAAAGCGATACGGGCGGATTCAGACACCCGAAATTATGGTGTTCGGGAAATTGCATGCTAAATCAGAGAAGTATTTTCTTCATGGCGATGTCGAATGTCCAAGTGGTTAACGTTCAGTAGCGGTGGCTAATGTCCAAGTGGCTAACGTTCAGTAGCGGTGGCTAATGTCCAAGTGGCTAACGTTCAGTAGCGGTGGCTAATGTCCAAGTGGCTAACGTTCAGTAGCGGTGGCTAAGTGGCTAACGTTCAGTAGCGGTGGATAATGTCCAAGTGGCTAACGTTCAGTAGCGGTGGCTAATGTCCAAGTGGCTAACGTTCAGTAGCGGTGGCTGATGTCCAAGTGGCTAACGTTCAGTAGCGGTGGCTGATGCCCGGGTGGCCGACGTTCAGTGGCGGTGGCTGGTATCCGGGTGGCCGACGTTCAGTGGCGGTGGCTGATATTCAGGTGGCTAACGTTCAGTAGCGGTGGCTGATGCCCGGGTGGCTGACATTCGGCGGCGGTGGCTGATATTCAGGTGGCTGACGTTCAGTAGGGGTGGCTGATGCCCGGGTGGCTGACGTTCAGTAGCGGTGGCTGATGCCTGGGTGGCTGACGTTCAGCGGCGGTGGCTGATGCCCGGGTGGCCGACGTTCAGTGGCGGTGGCTGATATTCAGGTGGCTAACGTTCAGTAGCGGTGGCTGATGCCCGGGTGGCTGACATTCGGTGGCGGTGGCTGATATTCAGGAGGCTGACGTTCAGTAGCGGTGGCTGATGCCCGGGTGGCTGACGTTCAGTAGCGGTGGCTGATGCCCGGGTGGCCGACGTTCAGTGGCGGTGGCTGATATCCGGGTGGGTGGCTGACGTGCAGTGACTGTGTAGTGGGTGGTCCACACGCAAGCCGTGTCCGAACAGGGCCAACCCTGGCTGCACCGTCCACTCGGCCGGCGCGGTCGGACGCCGTGCTGAAATGCGCTCCCCTATTTGGCGGTGGGAGAGGGGGCACGCTGGCCTGGTGAATAATTCACCCCTCCACATGCTCGGTCAGCCGATATGCACGAGGTGTGCGGCATGCGTCGTTTGGTAGCCATCGTTGTCGAGAAACCGTCCTGTACGGTCGTGTTCTCATTTCGTCACGTGCCAGTCGGCGCTGAAGAAACACGGAGCGCTGCCGGTATCGGCCGACATTTTCTTGGTGGCATTCCTCGCCAGTGCTAGGCATGTGGCTCATCCATTCGGCCGGCTCCAGGCAGTGTTTTGCTGGCGGCCCCTGCAAACTTGTCGATTGACAGACCGTGCGACTAATTATGACGGTGTTCGTCGGAGTTCATATCGAGGACGACGTTCATTTTTTTGCCGGTGCACGTCCTCGTGCAAACAAGACCGACTGGGGGCCCTCAGCAGATCCGAGCGATACGCGCTTGATGACTGGCCCTCATTCGGAGACAATTTAGCCTTCTCAAGCGTCACGCAAGCTGTGCAACAATTCGATTAGATCATGGTGTTCTCGGTGCTCAGCGCACTTGTCCAGCTAGTGTGAGCTCTGTGCACAGATAGTGCGTATTTAGATGACTCTATTCATGTGGAGACGATGTGCTGCCTTGTTGCGTGAGATGAACATCCGTACTGGTGCAGCATTTCAGTGCATACTTCTTTGTGTTCATTTGGATGTCTGTGAGGAGTGGCTGTGAAACAATTTGTGTGCATAGCCTTTATTTATCTTCTCGTGTTCTGCAATTTATGTGGCGATGAGAAATAACGGCCTTGACATTTATTTATTTCACGATACATGCCATCCACGTGCAGTGGCTATTATGGACAGTCTAGGGCATGTTTGCTTGCTGACATGCTGTAGCATACTTGGGGTCAGTATGCATTAGACCGTACCTTTGTTTCCTTCCAATTGCTTGGGCCGAAATTTCGGCCTGTTGCAAACATGAATGACACCTGCGTGTTCACACTTCAGAGAACATTGCTGTCATCACCCCACCTCTCCGCAGCTGAGCTCAACTAGGTGTAATTCAGTGGACGTATGTGGGCTCATACGAACAGATGCTCACATGCTGCATATAACAGTTGTCAGCGTTGCAGTGCGGATTATGGCCAAATAGTTGCACAACTGAAATGAATAAACTGAATCATTGAGACCGATGGGGAATAAGGAACGTTTTCAAATCGACTGTAGAATCGCTACGTCTTATTCTCTCTTTCGGACCGTTCAAGGTTGTCTTGGTTGATCGAGAGTTAGATAGTTTTTGTTCGTGTGCGGCTTTGCTTGACACGTTGACTTTGCACAGTTCTGTGTCAAGAGCAACATTCCTGTAACCAAATACCGACTGCTTGGTACGGAGCGTGAGTTGCGTGTTCATGTTTTATGTATTTTGATGATAATGACAGCCCTGTTAGCTGCAATCGGACGCCAGTTATGATGACACAAGACATGCGACTTGCTTTTTTATTGATATGACATCGAAATCGCGTTGCCGGTCTGTCAAGTGTAGCTTGTTGGTGGGAGCCACGAAGCTTTCCGTCTTAAGCAAGGTGCATTCTCCATTATGAACCATTTTCTGGTTTAATTATGTACATGTTTTTAGCTCTCTGGTGAGAAACATCAAATACGCATCAACATTACACGATGACCTTTCCTTGATAAGCAGAAAGTAGTAAAAAGAGCTACTTTATACTAGGTATATAAGGTACAACTCCCCTCCTTCGAAGAAAACAACACACCATAAGATTCCTCGTTGTCATATTGTTGCAGGAACTATTGCCACTATTTTATGCTGACCGAGGAAGGATCATCGTGTAATGCGATACATGTTCTTTTATAATGAAAAGAAACCAGTGGCCAACCAAAGGATCAATCTAGATGCAACAAAGCCACACATCACCATAGTGGCTGCATTAGCGCGTGCCTACGGACTAGTACGTCGAACCATATTCTGGCCGGTCGGAGTCCGATCTGCACGGTAGCGTACATACGCAGCAGAGTTCGAAATCGGACCAATTTGCTAAGTCCGGTCCGGCTACATATGCACCGTACCCATGGCACCCGAGTCCTACCCTGACCCATCAATTTTGCTAAGGATGCAGCCCATATCCAGCCGGCCCAGTTGCGATATGCAGGCTGTTCAGAACAATTTCAGGCTATCATAACAATTTGGTTCTGCAAGCAAATACTTCAAGCCTCAAAAGACTGGCTCGGAAATGATTGCAGATCACACGCTTATTTGAATGGCTGGATAATTTTTCTTTTTCATTTTCAAAAAGGTAGAAGTTAGAATAATTTCTAGCAGAGGAGTTCACAGAGGTAATTGGTGGGCACACTAGGTAGATTCTACTGGGCACTTATCTCTTGCCATTAATATAAAAGCAGATAGTAGAACCTGTAAAGCTGCTAAAAATTACCTTATTCATAAGGAGATTTAATCTAAGTACGCCTATATCGAAATGTATCGAATATATCGAGAAAAAAATTCGATATATCGAATATATCGAAACATATTTCCCCTACCCAGTTGGGTGTGCTTTCTACTCCATTTATTTTTAGTTAATTCGAATCCGTTAATGGATTCCCCATAATTCGCACATCCTCGGGTATTGTACGAGCGGATGTCACCACTTGCCTAAGCGCAGAATCTCCCCATCATAATTTTGAACTAAATTGCCAATTGTCCACTGAATTTGCTGATACATTACCTAACTGCCCCCACATACCCTGTCATAACTAGCTATAATGTCAGGGACGTCATTCATAGCTTTATACGTCTTTGGAACTGTGCGGGATTGTCTGCATTCTGCTGCCCAGTGACGTCTGGCTGGAAGATGCCTGCCCACATATTTCCGTTCCACTTATCTCCCTACTGTTTGAAATACCTTGCTGACTAAGCACCTTACGCCCATCACTTAGGTAATGAAAAAACAGCTGAAGCTATCCAAGCAGTATTGGGAATCAAAACAACAACGGATAGTTTCGGTTTTGCAATGTTCATATATGTATGTCAAAGAACCGAATCCCGGAGAAACGCATTCACATGTCCCGGTTCTAGATGTTTGCCATCAAGAACATTATCCTCTTCAAGCTTATTCAGTCCCTTGTGCAAGAAGATAAGAAGATGAATGGAGTTGTTCAAGATCACTGCAAACTATTTGATAGACATACCCGAAGCTGACCGAAAAGTACACAACTTTTTTATTTCAGCAAAGGGAAATGTCATCTCCGATCTGGAATGACACTGTCTTTTTTTCTCCAAATTCCGAATTCCAAAACTGATGTCACCCAAACTCACCACATTACACTCCTGTGATCAAGGAACTGGTTCTTTCTTCACTGGTCATTCTACACGGGCATGAAAAACAGGTAAGTCAAAATTCCGCTTCAGTAGCTCAGTTGGTTAGAGCGTTGGCCTACACCTTTTCTCCTCCGTCTTGGAAAGACAGAGTTCGTGTTGCTTCACGTGTTCATTTTTAGTGCAGGAGGGTCAGTTGGCAACTGGCCCGATAAGGCCGGGGACGAGCTAACGGGGCGACCGAATCACTGTGGGTGCATCGACGGCTTGTTAAGCTCTCGACCAAAATTCTGCCGTTGAACTGGACTTCTCTAATAGGGTTGTGGGATCGGTGTTAACGCAACAAGCTCTGCTTAGCAATATGGTCTATGAAGCCACCATAGCAAGACTTCGGACTAAATATAAAAGCATTCCTTGTCGCTGACGATCGTAGGAAGTACGACCTAAGCACTCATGTTCCTAAGCACCTATGACAGGTTACTCCCGCACAAACGTTACGATTTGATACATCCGGCGCATGGATAATCAAAGGTCGATCGTCTGCTCATTTGAATAGCTACCGCCAGCCGATCAATATCCTTGTCAGGCTCCGTTGGCATTGACGAAAATAAATGATCGTATCAAATCGGTTTAAAAAATAATGTTCCAATCCCACAAGTCCGCTTCATGGTCATCCTAGCCCGAATATTTTAACATGCTTTGACGTGCATATTTCCTCGAATACGCAGGACCTAGTCGAACGTAATAACGTGTGCGACGTTGGATGCGATGCTGATTTGACTGAGCACCACCCGAGCATCACATTAGACTGATCTACGGCGAACTTTTGCCACCTCCTGCGGGCCCGGCGGCGGGACAGAGCGAACAGACCTGGCATAATGATGCATACATTAGCGGCGGCACGTCATTGTGATTCAGACAACACCTGCAATAACAAAGTATGCTTCTTAATGATGCTGTTAAAATCACAAGAGCTAAGCCTACAAACACAACTGACTATCGATTAGCTTACCGGTTCCTGTGGAAACTCCAGTCCGCTCTGGGAGCTCGAGGTGTGGTACGACTTGATGAGGTGCAAATGTCCTATGTAAACGGGCCTCTTGTGACTCAGTTCCAAAAAGTCGTCTATTTCTCAAGAGTTCAATGCTAATTCGGGGTGGCGTGCAATCTGTGTGAGCGTTTGTAACTAATATTGCAAGTTCCTGAACGAGGACATGACTCTGAAAATTGACAAGGCTTAACTCACCATAGCTAAATTGGTTTAATTAACCCTTGTTGTGAAAAACAAATAAGTGAGTTTGTAGGTGAATTGGTTTGGAGACTTCCCTGTGTTAGATGGAAGCTTCACGAAATTATCGGTGTTGCCAAGCTGAAGTTTCGGTTCATTCATTTCATGCATCACCATAGTTTCAATGTTATGCTAAAAGATACTGGTGTTGCATTGGGAACACCAAAAATACGCAAAGCGTCACCCTTGCACCCATGCATATTTAGGGAGTTGGAAATACTAGTAGGCGTATGCAGAGTGAGCAAGCAGATTTCAGTTTTACTACAGTTGTGAAGGCTGATTTCTTAGCAGGTTCACATGTTATATTAGTTCAACCTAGGTACAAGGTAGGCACCTACCTACCCATCAAGGTATAGACAATGCAAACATGCAGAGCATATTGCAATAATTGTGAATCACACCATCAAGCTGAATGCAAGCTTCATCATGGTAGAATACGAGCGGATTCTTCACGATAAAACTGTATCACCAATTTGCCTAATAACATATATTTAATTAAATGCAGCCCACCGTGGGCGCGAATGATCAACCCTGGTCGATGCGCCCTGAAGCCCAAATAACTAACTAACTAAATGCAGCCGACTGAACCATCATCCTCCCGGGGCGCTTTTCAGAGATTTTGTATTCTATTTTATCAGGTGTAGGGGCTCAGCTCATATATCCCAATATATGCACGTTATCCACAATGGGGAATACCTGCATAGTTATAATGTTGCAATTCATGAATACACATGGAAAACACCTCAACACAATATTTAGATATGCATGATTTGATGGATATTGTGTGATGATATTCTGATGTGTTGTGATGGAATAATGCGCCGCTATGTTTGTAATTTTCTGTCCAATCGAACAATCATGCAATTGTGCCTGCTACAGAGAAGTTGGTTCAGCCTGCACATGCCATTTAACCTTCAAATAAAGAAGAAGCAAATAGCACCAAGAAACAAAATGAGAAGTCATGCCCGACACGACAAGATCCGTTCATTTACATGATAGCAAATACGAAATATTCATTAATTGCAACATATTGCATGGTATTGCACTTCAGTTCCATTTCCGAGTCATAATCTCTTCTACACTTCAACCGGCCATCCCTCAGCTACATTCTCCCCCTGCGCAGTGGCGCTGTAACATGCTGCTGTTGGCGTTTACATTATCAGAGGTCGAATAGTTCCGATGTTGTTACGAATCGTCCGAGAGCGCCGCGGTCTCCGAGCGCAGTTGCATTGATTATTGCACCGTTGCATGATGTCGGAACATGTTCGTTCGCTGTCCTGGTAAAAAGAAAGATGGAGCAATGTCTCGTCGTCTTGTTCATTGCATTCCGGCAGCTTTCTTTTACCAGTGCATTGAGTCATGGAGTAGGAAATTCGACTGTTGTTGCGACTCCGCTCCTAGTACGCAATTGGCCCGTGATTTTTCCTTGCCGATCAGCCTGCTCGCAGATTGCATTTGGCCACACGGACGGCATGTGCAATAACTTGTCGGATAATTTTTCCCAATTAGTTTCCCACTAATGTCCTGGTTTACCTAAACTGGAAATATTGCCAGGATGTGAACTACTCCATGCGAAATGTAGCATGTGCCATGCCGATGTTCATGTTGGAACGAAGCATGTTAGGGACATGTCAGCTTGTAGAGTATTAGGTGAATTTGCAGATTTTAAAAATAAGGTGGAACCACCGGTATACCGTGGATGGGCGCTGGCGCTGTACAGCAGCACTATGATCAATATATGGCGTGGCGTTACGAAATATTGATGTGGCTGGGAACGAGGAAGTAACATTAGGAAAACAAAATAATTTGAACCCGTGCATGCCGACACGAGGAGTGAAGAGGGTTTGAGTTATTTCTTTAGGCCACCCGTGGTTTTCATTTTGATTGTGCACTATTGCGGCGCCGTTTTACTCCTATTGCCGTGCGGTGACTGTAGTTATCGTGATGTGACGGACTTCACCTCTGAAAACTCGAACAATTACCTGGCGATTACCTGGCAAGATAAAGCTAAGCACGTTTTCGTGACAGCATATGCCATTTGCAATTTATATGTCATACAACTCAAAAGGTGTACTCGCGATTTGAAATGGAAGAAATTTAGCCCATCTTTTCTCCCCTCAACCACAACATTTTTTTCTCAATGATTTGTATTTGGCTGTATAGGTTGTTCACAAAAACTCAATTCTGCCATTTCCGTATCAAAACATGCATCGTAATACCAACCCATGGTGAGGCACAACAACCGTTTGCCATCCCCACCCTACCTCCTGATTTGCGTCAGGAGGTAGGGTGGGGATGGCAAACGGATCCGAAGGAGGTCCATCCTACCTCCACTAAAAAGAATCATCATGTTGGGCCATTTTTCGAAGGGCCCTTTATTGAACGTCCGAAGCAATTAATGTTTCGGAAGCGACTTTTGTTCGGGGCCCGATTCGTTTTGGTTGGATATTTGGGCTTAGGGGTGCATCGACTGCTTCGGTCGTACAGCGCCCATCCCGATTCGTTTTGAGGGATCTTTACCGCAATTTCATGGGCCACAGGAACTTCCGAGGGCGGGATTTATTTTTGGATGAACCAGGTGTGACTTTTGGGGCTCCAGCGAAATCTCTTGGAACACATGATTTTCAGGGGCGACAGCCAGACCTTTCGGGGCCCCAGCATAATTTTCGTGGGCTCCGTGTGGCTTTTTGGACCCCAGCTTAAATTTCAGGGGACTGGCCAGATCTTTCTGGAGTACCAGCGTGATCTCCATGGACACATAGCCCACGTGTGCGGGTCAGCGTGATTTTCAATGGCCCCGGCCCGACCTTTTGGGGTCCAGCATGATCTTTATGGGCGATGGCGCGACGCTTGGCGGTTCCCAGCGTGATTTTCTCGGGCTCGGCACAATTCTCCAAACCCGGCACGATTCTTGGGGGTCAACAACCTTTCGGAGGATTGTACTCCCCCTCATTACACCACTGATTACGATCCACCGATCGTTTATATCTGGAAAACGACTCTTCGGGTTGACAGTTTATGCTTCTGATAGTTTTTGATAGTTTTTGCCTGCATAGCGTAAGCGGTTCTTTGCGGGTTAACGAAGTTGAACTTATCGTGTTGGAAACAGAAATTGCTGATCCAGGCACACGAAAGGGAGACTTTCGATTATTTTATGCTTTCATCAGAATATCATCCTAATGTCATTGCTCATGGGCGCTGTATGACCGAAGCAGTCGATGCGCCCATAAGCCCAAATAACCAACCAACTAATGCCATTGCTCAGCCATGCAATTTCCTGTCATAGTGATGGGTCAGTTTGGGTGGGGGCACCCCCAGGTGGGTGAAACTAGCTTCAATAAATCTACACTCTATTGCTGTCGTTCCCTCACGTTGTTGGATATGACGCTATTTTTGTCGTATTTATGGCAACAGTACAATTCACTAACTGTATGTGACTATGGCATGCACATATGGACCAATGATATTCTTTTTTCCAAAGTCAATGGGAAATCTAATTTGGGGATACAATGTTTTTATGTCGTATAGGTGTGACGAGCATTGAAAAGCACGACGTCGCCTCGAAATATTGGGATGGAGACGAAATGTGTGGCGTTTAGAAACACTGCAGGGGAGAGGGACTAACATGCCTTTTTGGAATATTGTGGAGACTTGTCTCCCGCAATGCGCCCACCCCGTGAGGATGTTTATAGGGTGGTCACCAGTATGGTTTCTAAAAGGGATTCCTGCTCTCGCTGGTGAGGATCAGTGCACCGTGAGGTTGAAACGAATGCTTGCCAGATGTGACGGCCAATGCACCTGTTCTGGTGTTTTCCTGTCTGCCCCGGGCGCTTGCTGTGCCTGGACTGAACATTTGTCAGTGTCAGTGCTTTCCTCGACTGTGCTTGGCATGTCGCTTGCTGGGCAGCCCGTGACACAGCTTGGTGTTTCTCTGCAGCGTTCGCCGAGCTACAGACGGACATGTCCGACCTGACCTCTGACCTGGAGCACGGTCCAGTCATCATCCACGAGCACAGGGCTTACGTGCTCAACGTCCTCTTCCCGGGCGTACATGCACACCCGGCTGGGAAGGACACGGTGGGTGAACCCTGCGCTCTCTCGACAGCTTATCAATTCCGCAACCGGCCTCCGGTCGTTGCGCAGGCATGCTCTTGTCGGATGTCACAGAGCCGGACATTTTTGCTCGTTAGGGTAGGGCTCTCTCTCTCCTTCTGTCTCTTTCTGTTCGGCAGTCGGTGGTGTGACCCTTTCAACTTGCCTTTCTGATTTATCTGGCTTTGGTGGTGACTCGAAATGATTAACCGACCCGCGCCAAACCTGTTTCGGCCCAGACGTAGATGCAAGTGTCAGCACGAGCTCTCCCGACCGCCGTGTCTCGGCGACAATCCTGCCCCGACTGAGCGTCCTGTCTCGGCGACAGTCTTGTCTGGACTGACGTCTTATCTTGGCGACAATCTTGTCCGGACTCGGTCCGGCAATGGCTGCGCGCCGGCCAGTAATGCTCGTCAGCGCCGCTCGATGCCGTCGCCACCTGAGCACTTCTCGACGCGGGCTGCCAGCGCGGTGGCCATTTAGCGCCCGCTGTCTCCGCACGCGCTGTCACTGGTGTCACCCGAGCCGTGTTCGTCTCGATGACGCCGCTTTCAGGCCGTCAGTCGGCAGACGTTCGGCATGGGTGGACGGCTGGAGACGCGCGGCCGGCCAGCCCGGCCGCCGACCGAACCGGTACCGGTCCCAGCTGCCGCGTTCACTGCTCGCCGTGGCGGGCGGAGCGCGCCGGTGGTCTTGGGGCGCGGTCACTGGGGGGTCACTGGGGGCGGTCACTGACACGACCACTGGCATGGTCACTGGCGCCACCTCGTGGTGATCAGCGCGGTGAAGCCCGCCAGGTGCCAGCACGCATATTTCGCCGAGGAATCGGATTCGCCTGCTCTTTAAATGAAACATTTGAACTTTGAACATCAGCATCAGGCTGGCTGGCAGATGCATCACTTCTGGAACACTGGCATGTGATACATTAGCATAAGTTGAGACCTGATGAGCAGATCATATAAATTGCACGTGGTATCATTGAGAGATATATCTGAATTGGACAATATCATGCCTGGGATTTGATTTACGGACATGCAATGGTCGGGGTTTAAGCAAGTACGTGTAGAAATAAAACTATTTAAATTATAATGCTAGCATGCCAAGGCAGGACGTAAATCTCCATCGAAGATGACATCATGAAAGCACACGGACAGTTGCGCAGCTGTGCGCTCTCCTTAGCAACATAGAGGAAGCACCCTACCTTGACGGAAACAAGCACAGCCTATTCCTTGCGCTATGTACATGCCACTACAACAAATCACACCACCAACGTGGCCCGGTGGCTTAAAACACGTGCAGGTGTTTTGAAGTAGATGCTGTCGGGGTCACTGACCCTGTCTTCCATGTTTGTGTATGCCGTACGGCAGGTGGGAGCATCGGTGCCGGGATGAGTGAGCCCAGAAATGTTGTCATGTCTGAATACTCGCGGTGAATTGCTCGCTGGCCGAACAGAGTCGTAACAGTAAATAACAGACGCCGTTCGTGGACAGCTACTCATAACTCAAATCCCGGTAAATCGTGGTGCCGTCTGGACCGGTTCCCTGCACTCGTGTCCGCATCTGACGGCCGTGCATACATCTCGCAAGTTCGCCTTGGTCGGCCTGGACACGAGGCCTCGATGCGGCCAGACAGACTGCCACGATCTGGCCTCTCGGTCCACCACGGTCAGATCGGACAGACTGTCACGATCTGACCTTTCGGTCCACCACGGTCAGCTCGGACAGGCTGTCACGGTCTGACCCTCCAGGCATCACGCTGTACGGTCTGACCTCTCGGTCCACCTGGTCAGATCGGACGGCTGTCACGGTCTGACCTCTCGGTCCACCTCGGTCAGATCGGACAGGCTGTCACGGTCTGACCTCTCGGTCCAGCACGGTCAGATCGGACAGACTGTCACGGTCTGACCTCTCGGTCCACCTCGGTCAGATCGGACAGGCTGTCACGGTCTGCCTTTCCGTCATCGACAGACTGTCAGATCTGACCTTCCCCGTGTCCGCTGTCACGGTCTGACCTCTCGGTCCAGCACGGTCAGATCGGACAGGCTGTCACGGTCTGACCTCTCGGTCCAGCACGGTCAGATCGGACAGACTGTCACGGTCTGACCTCTCGGTCCACCTCGGTCAGATCGGGCAGGACTGTCACGGTCTGACCTCTCGGTCCAGCACGGTCAGATCGGACAGACTGTCACGGTCTGACCTCTCGGTCCACCTCGGTCAGATCGGGCAGACTGTCACGGTCTGACCTCTCTGTCCAGCACGGTTAGATCGGACAGACTGTCACGGTCTGACCTCTCTGTCCAGCACGGTTAGATCGGACAGACTGTCATGGTCTGGCACCTCGGTTTACCTCGAGGAAGTGAGAGGAAATTCAATTGTTCTCAAATTCTGTGTGATCTAGTGTGCCCTCATGGGGCTAATGGTTAAGGAAAACACATCATGGCGGCTTCAATGCCGATCCCCGTTCGCCCCTTATGTATGCTAACAATAGAATGATTGGGTTTGGTGGCAACTGAACCACGGGTTATTCCAAACAAAGCTTATCGTAGATGTTCTGACCATGCCATATGCATATAAATGACACTAATTGTCACCGATGGGCCTCGCAAATGACGCCGACCGGCGACCAAGTCGCTGTCATTTCTGTCGTGTAAACAATCCGGCTAGATCTGACACCCTATGTCACTGCCTTTTCTGTCATTTGAACACTCTGGCCAGTTCCGACACCCATTTTCACTGACATTTCTGATATTCGGACACTCTGGCTAGTTCCGATACCCCTGTTACTGACATTTCTGTCAGGTGAACACTCCGACCAGCTCCGACACCCTCCGTCACTGCCATTTCCGTCAATTGAATACCCTTGCCAGTTCCGACGCCCCTGTCACTGACACTTCTTTCATTTGCACACTCGGGCCAGTTTCGACACCGACTGCCACTGCCGCCTTCCCTGCAACCTCTGCAGCTACATGTGCTTAGCTGCCAGGAATGTGAATAGTCTCAGAACCATCGCTGGTACACCGTCCGCCTTCCACGTCACATACATTACTTCGTTGCTCACCATGGGCGCACAATGGCTATGGCCGGTGATCGATAAGTATCAAACTGCCACCGTCAACCTTGTTATTCCCCCTGCTGCTGCCACTCCCTGCTACTCCTGTCACTCCTGCCACTCCGGTCACCTCTACTGCTCCTGCTATTCATGTCACTTCCTGACATTAATGCGCTTTCGCTGTTCCTGCCACTCCCACTACTCCTGATATTCCTAGCGTTCCTGTCACTCCCTCCACTCTGAGGCTTATCACTAATCCTGTCACTCCCGCCACTCCTGATATTCGTGGCGTTGCTTCCACTCCCAATATTCCTACCGTTCCTGCCACTCATGGCACTACCGCCAACCATGATATTCCTGTAACTGCTGTCGCTCCTGATATTCCTGCCACTCTGCGGCTCATCACAGCTCTTGCTATTCCTGCCACTCTCGCCACTCCTGATGTTTTTATCACTGCTGCCACTCCTGATATTCCTGGCGCTCATGTCGCTCTTGCACTTTGCCACTCACGACCGCTCCTGCCACTCCAAACACTCCCGCCACTGCTGATATTCCTGTCATTGCTGCCACTGCCACTCGTGATATTCCTGCCGCTGCTGCCCCCCCCGCCACCGTTCCGTTCAGCGCCGTTCCCGCTCGTCCCACTGACGACCCGACCCGTTCCAGCTGCCGGCCGGTTTCACGGTGGGCATGAAGAGTGCGATGGCCCAGTTCGAACAGCTGCTGCTCAACCGAGCGTTCCTGCTGATGCTTCTCGAGGCTCTCGAGTCGCAGAAGACGTTCAGCAGTCGCGACAGGTGAGACTCGAGCGACGGCGGCGGCGGTGAGTCGCCCGCCACGGCCGCCGGGCGCACGGTCGTCACAGGTGTCGACCGGGTGCTGAGCGTCCCGACTGGTGATGCGACATCGGCCGGGGCCGGGCTAATCTACGTCGGCGGGGTGTTGTTTTTGACCATTGAGTTGGTGCCAATCTCTCTGGTCGATTGTGAGACGGATTTCGGCTACTCGTCCCCGGGCAGACGATGGGATGGGATGATGGCAGTAACGTCAGATGAGCTCAGTCGGTCTTATCTCGGTGTCTGATGCTCTGCTTCCAGGGGGGCATGGTGACCTCATCACATCTCCGTGCATCAGGTAATGGCGACACGTGCATGCATGTGATAGCTGCAACGATACCGATGTGCCTCGTGCCCACTGGAGGCACCGCTTGTTTGGTCGGATCGTACAACAGCTCCGTAGGTCGAACACGCCCGAAGCGAATCCGGCCAGAACGGCTGGTAGCTCGGGCCGACTGCAGTGAGGTACACTGATGGTGGCTGGGATTAATGTGGTGACTGGGGAGGGCGGCTGCTAGGACAGACTGCAGTGATTTAGCTACACTGATGGTGACTGGGAGTACTGCCGCACGTCGGTGCCGTACTACCCTGCCACGGAGTAGTCACAACCACCTGCCGCCTGCAGCGCGGTCGTCGAATCTCCACGGAAGTGGGCGCCTTCTCACGTGCCCACCACGCCCCTCCCTTATATATGCCCCCGCTCCACCTCCCAGTCAAAACTGGAAGCTCAACCGTGAGAGACCGCAACAGGAAAAAAAGCTTAGGCCTTTCTTTTTGCAGCCACCTAAAGTTTGAGCCACACATTGATCAGATGGCTGCCAATTACCGGTACGGTGATTATCCTTCTCCACGCCGACGCCTTGGTGCTCTGCTCTAGTCTCCGACAGATCGAAGACAGTCTCGTGATATCACCAATTCGGTGCTGCCTGTTGGCTTATCGAAGCTGTGGTGTAGCGCAAATTCACTGAGAGCACATATTTTCAAATATGGCGGAAATTCACACGAGGCACAGCATATATGATTTCCAATAGCTGGAGACCCACTGAACTATCATTGGTTGTTCATGATAAAATCCATGTCGAACATTGGTGAGCCATCTGTGTTGCGACGATGCCTCTGCACGTGCAACACACCACTACACAGCGCGTCACACAGGGCAGCTACTGCTTTCAAGGACAAGGACCAGTGCAGGTAGACGTATGTGCAGCCACAAAGTCGTAACGGTGTTGAAGAATTGGTCGTTGGCGATGCAAAATAAAAGGCGGGTGTCGCAGTTGAAAACCGATCTAATGAAGATGCTGCACCAACGTGATTGGTGAATTTGTTTTGCAAGCCGTTTGTTCTAACCACTTGCCTCCTCTCACTCGTTTCATATTCGGTGACATGGTAACTGAAAGCCTTGCAATATTCAAAGACGGAAGCGCAATGAATCGGACTGAATTACGTTGAACGTCACATGTGCCGAGAGGTCATATTTGAGAACTGGGTACGAACATCTCACTCGTTTCCCATGCCCCGCTGCAGCTCCATCCCTGTATGTCCTGACACAGCTGGCATATGCTATGCACTTCAAGATGATCTGTAATTTGAATGCAGCCCATGAAGACGCACCCACGACTTGAGTGAGGATACAAAGGAATGTGATCATACTTCCGGGTCGCCTCGTCTTGCGCCGTGCATGTAAATGTCATACAAGGAGAAGCACCGGCACTGATTCACGGTGACTCACGTAATCCAAATGTGCTCAGCTGATTTGCACACAGCATGCTGAACCTCTAGGCATGCGCTTTTGTGCCGAGGTTTTGTTCAAACACTCCCATACCCTACAACGACGCATAATGCTGACATATTATTGCAACTAATTCACTTTTAGTGCTAGTCACTGTATTATTATTAGCCTCATTGCGATGATTTGAGACACGAACATGCACGTGGCTGGCCGTGCGGCAGCGTCGGTGGGTCTGTGTTTGTCTGAGCCTCCACACCCGTCACTCCGCTCACATCATCGCCGTCCCCACACGCCACTGCCAACACCGGGCTGCGTGTCGTCCCGACCGTGGTGCCCCGAGAGGCACCCTTCAATCTCGACTAGACACCCTGCATAACTATTGCGTGGTATCATTCAGAATTAGTTCGTAGATCAGTGAATATAGGTGATGCATCCCCAATCCCCAGATAGCAACACACCCGTACCTTGAGGAGAGAAGTCTTCGAGCCCCGCAACAAGTGACAGTGCTAAGCTCACCGCGAGTCATGCACGAATCTGACAGATAAAGACTCCCCGAACAAAGCACAGCGATTTGTGCAAATCCTGTATGTAGCACCAATCCGGAGTGGACGGATGAAGTTCGGCGCAGTGAGTACCCGAGCCTCACAGAGCAGCATGTCCGAGCCCCATAAAGTGTCGTGCCGAGATGAGCCGCGGGATGGCGCCGTCGCCGTGGTTACCGTCGTCTGCATCGCCCAGCCTTCAGCATCACTTACAATGCCTCGGACTCATACCTATTAGTCTAAGTACGGGCCATTACCTTTTGGCAGGCCGCAATTATGCTTTCAAATATGTGCGGCGTCACGCTATAATGCGCAATAGTGTAGCCGCCGCCGAAGACGGCGCCGGCCACTTCTGATTGGATATCTCCCAATTCAGCATCGGTGCTGAACAGTACCATTTCCCAGGCCATGAAGCGCTGATGCGGCTGTAATTCCAGCACAGAACCAACGTTAACCGGATACTGAGTGGTGGCGTGTAGTTCCAAGAAAAGAACTGCCAAAAATGAGCTCATTTCTAGGCAACAGCGATACTGCTTACAATTTGTCAATTCCGAAATCTGGTAGTGCCGGATTGCATCATGATGTATACCTGAAAGGCCAATGTAATGACTTCTTGTAATCCGTACTGACATTATTAGCTGCGCTCATTAGTGGAATGTGAAAATGTAGAGACAGCATCCTTACACTGTTCACCATCATCTCGAGAAACGCTTCCTTCAGACACATAATGAAACTCCATTGCAATCTGTTTGACATTTTTAGCTTCGATTGCCATAGTTCGTCTATTAAATCCAGCGATTGCAAAGGTTGCGACGTTAGACGCCATTATCACCTAAATAACCCCGAAGCTCCACCACATTAATATGTGATCATAATGTCGACCGTTGTGATGAACCGTCAGGTTTCACGCCCAGCTGAAAGATTCACGTCGTGTATATCATCGGCAACAATTAGGTGACTGCCTTAGAGTGATTGCTTCAGTTTTCCAGCGTGACGAAAATCGGTCCTAACTGCACGGAGCCGCCATTTCCTCGAATTCCGGCTGACCATGATCGGGCAAAATCGGGCCGGGATCGGCTCGAAATCCGCCTCCGTACTGCTTCTCGCTAATGGACAGCGGCTCCCCATTTTGTTAGGCTGTTGGCATCTGGCTGTGGCGGCGGCTCACCGGCGCTGACTATAGTGCTGGTCCGCTCAGTGCTGGTCCGCTCAGCGCTGACTACAGTGCTGGTCCGCTCAGCGCTGGTCCGCTCAGTGCTGGTCCGCTCAGTGCTGGTCCGCTCAGCGCTGGTCCGCTCAGTGCTGGTCCGCTCAGTGCTGGTCCGCTCAGTGCTGGTCCGCTCAGTGCTGGTCCGCTCAGTGCTGGTCCGCTCAGTGCTGGTCCGCTCAGTGCTGGTCCGCTCAGTGCCGGTCCGCTCAGTGCTGGTCCGCTCAGTGCTGGTCCGCTCAGTGCTGGTCCGCTCAGTGCTGGTCCGCTACAGTGCTGGTCCGCTCAGCGCTGGTCCGCTCAGTGCTGGTCCGCTCAGTGCTGGTCCGCTCAGTGCTGGTCCGCTCAGTGCCGGTCCGCTCAGTGCTGACTACAGTGCTGGTCCGCTCAGTGCTGGTCCGCTCAGCGCTGGTCCGCTCAGTGCTGGTCCGCTCAGTGCTGGTCCGCTCAGTGCCGGTCCGCTCAGTGCTGACTACAGTGCTGGTCCGCTCAGTGCTGGTCCGCTCAGTGCTGGTCCGCTCAGTGCTGGTCCGCTCAGCGCTGGTCCGCTCAGTGCTGGTCCGCTCAGTGCTGGTCCGCTCAGTGCTGGTCCGCTCAGTGCTGGTCCGCTCAGTGCTGGTCCGCTCAGTGCTGGTCCGCTCAGTGCTGGTCCGCTCAGCGCTGGCTACAGTGCTGGTCCGCTCAGTGACAGGGTTCTGCATCTTTCCCGCAGAAAACCGGCCAGGAGGTCATGTTATGTTAAAATATATAACTGTTGGCTATCACTGATAGCTGTACTCCTAGACTCGGTCACAGTTTCTGTTCGCTTGGTACTCGATCTGCTTGGTCTTGTTTGTTTTATTCCATGCTCTCACGTTTTAGAAAAATGAGGCCTGCATGTAGTCGTATTGTGTGAGGGAGGGGCCAGGCCGGATCCAGTCGGTGGGACTGAGGTGTGAAGTTGTCATCAAGCCCGCAGGCCCTTCTAGATGCAGGTAAGTAAAGCCCGGTTAAAAACCGAAAAGTTGTCCTATCTTGGCTACCTTAGCTTAACGTGCCGAAAAATAAAAATCATCAACTTCTAATTCCCAGTGAACATAAAATAAATATTTCGATAACTAGAACAAACGAGAACAATGTTTCTTTACACATAACTTTGCGACAAATCAATGTTTTTGACATCTGGAAATGCATGTCATGGCAAATTATGTGCTCTGAAAGTGTGCCAGGTTTCATGTCAATATCAGGTCAGGCGATTGAGATATGGCCTGGTACGTCCCGAAGGTGCATACATTCCAGAATGGGCTAAAACGCGATATACTATCAAGTAGAACTAACTAAACCAGGGTAGTTGTGCACGCCTAGTTCATTTCTGATGTGACTGGAATCCTGATATGTCGGTTTTAAAATTTGCCATTCGATTTTGTTTGTGATAATTTTCAAAAGAACATAATTCTCTATTTTTTTATCCAAAATTGCCAAATAGGGTTGA
The DNA here is from genome assembly GCA_034440575.1 of Imbricaverruca yamaguchii. NCBI lineage: Eukaryota > Metazoa > Arthropoda > Thecostraca > Neoverrucidae > Imbricaverruca > Imbricaverruca yamaguchii. The sequence continues at coordinate 134,063 of JAOTOL010000924.1, forward strand.
ACACATTCGGCATTTAATTGATGCCGCTCATTACCATTTGCTGGATTCCATCTGCCAGGAAGTTGCCATCTTCAACACTTCAACGCATATTTTGAGGAATTTTATGTTTACATGATTGGTGAATTTGGTCTTTCCGGGTGTCACCTGTGCAAGACTAATTGTCCAGTTTGCATATCATCAATGCTGAAGCACGAATTCGCCGTTGTTCTACGATCAGGGTGCGAACACCACGGTGAAAGCGGGTACCTGACTGCTCTCCGGTATTGCCTTGCTTCACCTGCCCTGGAATATCAACCAAAAGACATTGAGAACAATGTGTAAAACAACTCTAAGTCATCGAAGGACGTACCTACGAGCATGTTGTTTACCTCAAATCTCTATCTTCCTTCTGACAACAGTTTATGGGCGGTGAAATTGCCCCCCCTCCTTTACCTCGAGGGATAGAAAAGTATCCTACACTGCGATGGTTGAGTATGAGCGTTGGTCACTGAAACGAAAAACAGCGTAATCGTGGCTGAAAAGTCAATTCCAACGCCGTCATTAATAGTGTACGTATTGAAGTGAAGTGTGGTTTAGCTGACTGATCGGTTAGGCCGCGACGCGCGCCGCTGGAGCTACTCAGCTGACCTCAGCAGTGGCCCGGGGAAGTCGAGATGGCTGGTGTCCCCTCGTCTCGTTCTCCACTGAGACCCCACGTTGCTTCGTGCCCGCAAATGTTCATGATTGCAGTACTGCTAATGCATGCTGCTGTGGCCTGGCGGTAAGCTCCGCCGGGTAATTAATGGCCTCAGTCACCAGCCTTCTCTACAACTGATGTCGGGCTGCTAGTCGCCGGTGTTGCTCGTGCATTCACCTGTATGGAGGATGCCTCGGTGTGGATAATCGCCGAGCACTTGAGATGCATTTTAAAATTGAACAACTTGTTGAACTAAACAACGACTAGTGCAACAACAACTTGTTGAACTAGACATATGACACTTCGATGAGCACGCTAAAACCATTGCAGCAATCGCCTCAGCAATCCGATTATTTACGTATATGCATTGCTATGCCTTGTAGCTACATCTCAGTTCGAAGTTTGACATCTCGCTGGTAATAACTAGAATGAGCCAACTGACTAAGGTACATTTTTCCGATCGATGCTTACATTTGATTGGCTGACTCGCTATTGAATGACAAGCAACCGGTGAATTTGACACAAGTTTTATCATCGATCAGCTGCACCACAAATTACGGCAATTTGCGATAATTCGAGGAAAGCAAGCCTATTGGAGGGGTACCACACTGATTCCACATTAAATTTTCGTTTCATGCAAAACTATGCTGTTGTTTTGAGACAGCTACGGCTCGTTGATCACTCTTCTCTTATAACCTGGCATAGATGGCTTACTTCGTTGCAGGGGTGAATACAGGGGACGCGAGGTACCCTCAAAGAGGAATAGGCGCCCCCTTTGGCGGAAAAGCGCCCCTCCAGTGTGCTCGCGTATACCCCTTCCCCGCTCAACAGCTTTTCAGCCCGAAGGCTCTTCTTTAGGTGCTGTCACAGTGACGCCCTTCGAAGAAATGGCGCCCCTCCAGACGAGCGTCCCTCCCTCACATGACAATTTATGGATACGTCACCGCTTCTTTGTGTATGTTCACGTACAGCACAATTACATATTAATATCTATGGGCTGGATTTCAGCAAAATTTAGCTCGGTTTTAGTGCACTACTACATATGTTAGACTGACACAGACATGGAGAGGAGGAATGGGTAAAACTCGATGCTTTCCATGCAGCTTGCCTAAATATGTAACTTATCTATTTTTCAGAGAACATAATTTCTATATTTTTTCTCCAAAATTATCGAAGATGGTTGAAAACATATGGGCTTGATTTGGTGCCACTCATTGCCTTTTCTGGTTGCCGTATCTTCGAAACTTATCATCTTCAACGGTTCATGGCGTATTTGTAGGCACTTGACATGCACTTAGTCGGTGACCGTAACCCTCGCGCGTATCACCTGTGTCAGACAAAGGCTTCACGTTGCATATCAGCGTGATTAAATCAAGTTTTGTAGGTATCGGTACAACTCATCTGCAGTTAAGACAGGTTAAGTGCTCATGTGGGTACTTTTTCGACTACCAGGTTAGAAAATCCGTATCACTTGGTCTATTCGATACTAGCGTAATCCAATGGGTATCTTTTTTATCGAAGAACTTGATTGACACGGGATGACATTTCGCTATATTGCTAGATTAAAAGATGGTCCACTGCTGTCTAGTGATAGTGGATTATTCACATAAATTGAATAAGCTATGGATGCTGACGAAATGTACGCCGGATTGTACTTCTGATATTAAACGTATAATATTCGTGATTCTCAGGTTAACCATCGTATGATGGTGGTGGTTTTGCAGGTAGCAATTGTAAAAGGTTTGTGATTCTGAGGTTAAGCTTCTTCAAAGGATTGAGCTGCTGAGGTCTCCTGTCCTGTGGGTAAGTGCCTTGTAAGGATGAATCTTGATGGTGACACTAATGGAGCCACCATAATTCCTATTAAACTTGCCACGAGACGAACGCAAAATGGAAAAATAACATAAATCAAGCTGCTTGGAATGAACATCCTGAAGGATAAAACCATCCGCGGATCACGCGAGAACGTATTGCAAGGCTGCAAACATGCGTCCTCGAAGATGTCAAGAGCTCTGGTGAGCGGGGACCATTAAAGGTGCGTCCTGCATCTAGTGATCCGGCAGTCCCACTGCATGCTTATCAAGCGTGCTGGCAGCGGGCACCGGGCGCTTTCCCCGATTATGTCGCATCACATCAGATTACTATATCTGGAATGTTCATCTTGAGTGCAAGGCTGTGTTTCTGTCCGCTAATGCGGCTCGCGAGAGCGCGGCGGATACGCGGGTGGCGCTGCTGCCGGCCTCAAAATGTTCGGTCAGCAGGGAGGAGGGTCAAGGGGCCGGCGACCCAGCAGAGAAGGGGCAGACAGGTAGCCAGTATCGGGGACAGTGACTGACAGACGGAAAGGAGCGGGAACAGGGACAGATAGGTGTAAAGGAGTGGGAACAGCGACAAGCAGGCGAACAGGGGCATAATTAGGGACATAATGACGGTAGGTAGCCGGGACAGAAACATACAGACAGACAAGAGCGGAGGCAGGTACATGGATACAGACAGGAGTCTGGACAGGGACATACAGCCAGACAAGAGCGGGGATATGGACAGACATACAGATAAGAGTGGGAACAGGGCCAGACAGCCATACAAGAGTGGGGACAGGCACATACAAACAGACAATAGTGGGGACAAGGACAGACAGATGGTGACAGGGGTGGGATAAACCACCCAGGAGAGACAGGGACAGGGGCGAACAAACCCACATTGGCAGCAGGATGGGCGTAGTGGCCTGCAGGAGCGATTCTAGGACAAATGTACGTAAGGACAAATGTACGTAAGGACAAATGTACGTAAGGACAAATGTACGTATGGCAGTTGCACGTAAGCAGATGTACGAAAACAAATGTACGTAAGCAAATGTACGTAAGCAAATGTACGTAAGCGCAGATGTACGCATGGCAATTGTACGTAAGCGCAGATGTGCGTATGGCTAATGTACGTAAGCGCAAATGTACGTATGGCAAATGTACGTATGCGCAAATGTACGTATGCGCAAAAGTAGGTAAACGCAAATATGCGTATGCGCAAAAGTACGTATGCGTAAATGTACGTATGCGCAAATGTACGTAATCGCAAATGTACGTAAGCGCAAATGTACGTAAGCGCAAAAGTACGTAAACGTAAATGTACGTATGTGCAAAAGTGCATAAGCGCAAATGTACGTGAGCGCAAAAGTACGTAAGCGCAAATGTACGTAAGGGCAAAAGTACGTAAGGTAAATGTACGTAAGCGTAACAGTACCTACACTTAAAAGAATGCAAGAGCAAATGTACGTATCAGCTAATACACGTACATGTGCATGCGCCTTTGCGTTTAAGCACTTTTTGTTAGGTGCATATGCCCTACGTACATTTGCTCTTACGTACATTTGCGCATGCATGCATTTGCACATAGTACAATTGTCACAAGTGCATTTGCGCATACGTACATTTGGCCTTACGTACATGTGTGTGTACGTACGTTTGCGCTTACGTACATATGCGCTTGCGTACATTTGTGCATGCGTACTTTTGCGCATACGTACATTTGCACTTACGTACATTTACGTATACGTACTTTTGCGTTTACGTACATTTGTGCTTACACATATTAGCCATACGTACATATAGGAGCAATAATTGTCAGACCGGTGGGAGTAGAAGCTGAGACGGATGTGATCACCGAGACATGGTCGGCATAGAGGAAATGGCAAGCCAAAAACTGGTCGCCCGCGGATGAAGAGACACCCTGACAGCCAGAAGCTGGTCAGGGTGTCTCAGCATGGCAATGATCGACGTGCATTGTACTGCTGATTGTTCCTGCTACTGTAGTGCCGCAGAGCCCTAGAGATACCGTACTGGACGACAGACTAGGCACTGTCAATCTCCCTCGTGCGAGAGGTGACTTCGAATAAGTGACAAGCACCACCAAGAGTGGATGTAAATGTGCTAAGAATCGACACCGGCCGCCGACCGTTGTGACCGTTCTTGTCCTGGCTGGGGCTGGCCTGCGAACTAGTGTAGCTCTCATATCTGACTAGTCATTCTTATTGGTAACCGGAAATTCTTAGCTGTGCCAACAACGAGCGTCAACGAGGGAAACTTCGGTGCGGCAAAACTCGCCTTCTCCAAAACTTCGGTGCGGCAAAACTCGCTTTCTCCGAAACTTCGGTGCGGCAAAACTCGCTTTCTCCGAAATTCACCCCTGGAATGGAAAGTTCGCCATTCCGATGTAGTGGCATGACGTTCTGATGAAACAGTGCAACATTCCGGTTGAACAGTACAACGTTCTGATGCAACGTTGTAGTATTCTGAAATAACGTTTCGATGTAACGGTTCTGGTGCGGGCCTCCTGGACCCCTGAACTTCGATCAAGATACAATGCAGCGCATGGGATATTGCTACGCATTACGTAGCGATCTTCATCCCGATTTGAACACACACCGTACAACGACGTACTGGAAAGCAAATCATGCAGTGAAATGTAAGTGCGGCAACCCCGTCATATGCGTTTTTGTCCGTTTTGCTTCTGATATTAGAACACAGCCCATTTTAATGATAGGAACTACGCTGCAGCTGTGCACGGTCATTTCTCAATGGAGCATAACCTATGCCGCATCAGGAATAAATCCAGCGGAATATCATTGTTAACCGGCTACTGTCATGTTCATACAACAGGGCCGATCGCTCATTCGCCGAGCTGACGAGATTACTATGTCACGACACATGCTGCTTTCAACATGTGCAATGCCTGTGCACGGGCTCTTGGCATACGCCTCATTAGGGGCCACGTAACGGTGCGCTAATCCTTGTCTCGGGAGTGCATCAGGTCCCCGCCGACCACAGCGTTCGGCAGGCCTGGACAGAAGCTGGCCAGTGCCTGTGGTCGTATCGCGGCCGGAAGAGGCTCTCGCGCCCGTGTAGTCGTGGTGTTGCACGGGGTCGCGGCCGACCGGAGGCCTCGGGCGAGCGTGCTACACGTGCTGCTCTAGGTCCGGTGGAGGTGACGTGGTCTGCGGCGGCTCTCGAATGGTGCTGGTGTTGTCACGCTGATCGGCCTAAACTCACCTGACGTGGGAGCTATTCTCGTGTGGCCGGCCGCCGGCCGAAACAGTTGCCGACCGGTGCACGCCAGGCAGGAGAGCCACCTGACGTGGCAGCTGTTGTCCTGTGTACGCCGGTCGGAGATGTTACCGACCGGCGCGTACCTGGCAGGAGCCGTGCCATGACCCGGCGCGTACCTGGCAGGAGCCGTGCCGTGACCATAGATCCCCGCGGGCAGCAGGCCGGCCGTCTGACGCCGTCGCGTGGCCTGTTCCAGCGTGACGGTGGCGTCGCTGCTGACGGCCGTGCTGCTGCCGCGGATGGAGTACCTGACGGCCGTGGTGGCGACGCTGCTGATGCGCGGCAGGGCCGGCGCGCCGCGCACCCTCAGCCGCCGCTCGGACACCACCCTGCTGGAGAGGCTGCTCACCTGCTGGCTGTCCGTCTGTCTGTACGAGGATCTGCGCGAGGGTGTGCCGGCCGGCCGTCTGCTGCTGCTGGTGCGTGCGCTGCACAAGCTCACCGAGAGGGGCCCGGTGGACGCGCTGACCGGCGCGGCTCGGTACTCGCTGGCAGAGAGCACCCTGCTCAAGGAGCAGGTGGAGTACAAGAACGTGGTGAGTCGGGTTCGGGTCCGCGACAGGGGCCTGGGCACTGAGCATTGGGCAATAAGACGTGTCTGAAATCGTAAAGCTTGCGGTACGATATTTGTTATTTGGGCTTATGGTGCATTCAAGTACGCTATTTTTTCTTCATGGTAATGAAATATTTACGTGACGTCATCTTCTTTTCCCTGTTTTCCGTGTTTTGCGCCCATGTTGTCTGGTTTTGGGAGTATTTTATAACTCAGGAACTGATGATAACAAACCCATCAGCATACACATTGTTCGAAGAATCTCGGAGAAATATGCCCATGAGAAGCAAAATCAAAAAGTATTGTAGGCTGAATATTTCTAAAGCTACACACAAATAAAAACTACATATTTTGAGCCCATCTGGCCATAATACGCAATGCTCTATTTAAGTTACGAACATGAGTTAAGCGCCTTCATCTGCAGCAAAAGGATTGTAACTCTGAACATGAGACATTCTGTGATGAGTGTACACGGATATGAAAGCGATATATGTCATGAAAGATAATAATTGAATGTTTTGTGACGATTCATGTCATTAATCATCCAGGAGTAATGTTGCAACAACTGGTATGTTTTAATCAAGACAAGGACACTTCTTAAAAGACACTTCATAGTTATCGTATTATACTAACCTAATTTACATGGAGAAGTAATGATGCATTTCTTGTAAATGACTTACCTTCCTATTACTTGCATACATACATACACATATATCTGTCGTTGCTAGAGCCCGCGAGGGCTCACACGAGAAAGAAAGACATTTTGTGAAGCTACTCGTGCACACTCTCATATGCACAGCCGCACCAGCGCGCACTCACCGATACCCACGCACTCGCGCACACGAGCGTGTGTGTATGTGTGTGTGTGCGAGTGCATATTCATCAAGCTGCCAGTCTTCCCTGCCAGTCGTCCCCATTCGCAATGTGGCATCAGCTGTCGTGATGACATTCCTGCGCCTAGATAGCCATTACGCTGTCCATGGCCGCATACATACCTGTTGGCTTACGTAACCAGCTTCACTGCTTGTTCCACAAATTAAGTGTGGGATGAAAATTCCGCTTGTCTCAGGTCGGTGTGTTGTAACCACTCTAGTTCATTATCTGTCAGCTTGACTGTTTCAATCGGAGAATCGTCCTGAGCTGCCTGAGGCAGTAGTAGAATAACTTTCTACAGACTAATCATGCTTACTCCGCATTATGGAAGCAGTTCGTCAGGGCAAAGTACTCTCCACCTTGCGAATATGAAACCCAGTCCCTAATGTCGTTATAGCTGCACTAGCATCGCGTAGCTTACGCCTGTACGTCAGCTAGCACGGTCTTGCCGGAAAAAATGCGATTAATCTGAAGGACATTGCGACGTTCATTATTAGCAACCACTGTCAGATGTGGCTTGCTATTAAGCTGAGGCCAACGACAGGACCACGGCACCTATAAGCACGGCACCTATACGCAGCTATCCATTATTTACCCGAGCATGTGAGGCCGGCAGCTCTGAAGTACATCAAGCGAATCGCTTATTGGTGTGATAGTGAGAATATGCTTCGTGTGAGAATGGCGAGAATGTGAAAATATGCTAGTGTGTCCGCGTGGGTGAGTGCGCGTAAGTGTGCGAGTGTGCGTGGTTAGTGCGCGCGATTGGGTGAATGCGCGTGGGTGAGTGTGCGAGCGTGTGAGTGCGCGTGGGTGAGTGCGCGTGGGTGAGTGCACGAGCGTGTGAGTGCGCGTGGGTGAGTGCGCGTAAGTGTGCGAGTGTGCGTGGTTAGTGCGCGCGATTGGGTGAATGCGCATGGGTGAGTGTGCGAGCGTGTGAGTGCGCGTGGGTGAGTGCGCGAGCGTGTGAGTGCGCGTGGGTGAATGCGCGTGGGTGAGTGCGCGTGGGTGAGTGCGCGCGAGTGTGTAAGTGCGTGTGGGTGAGTGCGCGCGAGTGTGCATGAGTAGTTGAATACAACGTCTTTCCTCGCATGGGACATCGCGGTCTCTGGCAATAACAAGTGTATGTATATGTTTGTATGTATGTATGTGTGCAGTAATAGGGTAAGTCATTCACAAGAAATACATGATGACTTCTCAATTACAATTATTTTAATAGTATACAATAACCATGCAGAAGGCCTCATGTTCAGAGTTACATCTAATATGATGTACATTAAAGCACTTAGCTCATATTCGTAAATGCATTTGAGCATTGCGTATTATGGCCAAAAAGCCTCAAAACACGTAGTTTTAACCTGCTTATAGTTTTCAAAATATTCATCCCGTGACACAAATTAAGCTCTTTATGGGACTAATTAGTCGAAACGGCTTTAAAATGTGCATATTCATGGGTCTGTCGCCATTAGTTTAGCAGTTGCAAAATACTCACAGCATGGGAACAAAAAAAAAAGACGGAAGAGGGGAAGATGACGCCACAAAAATGTATCATCATTTCTGAAATCAGTGCACTTGAATGCACCACAAACCAAATAACAAATCCCGTACCATAAGCTTTGCGACTTCCGATATGCCTTATCGGGCAATGCTGGTCGCAGACTTGTGCTCGACCCAATATTTTAGGCGACTCACATGCGACTCATAGATCTTGAGATCTGATTCGACGCGCGACTCAAACAGACCGACAGAAATTTGAATCGATACAGATCCGACTCAGTGGTATCAGACTCATGAGCTATATGATTCAGTGTGCACTGTCCACACATGCTATTTGAATGATTGACTCATGATTCGACTCATTATTTAGAAAGATGTGATTCAACTCATGACTCAAAATATACTTTGGGGAAAAGAATCGATTCAACTCACGACTCATACAAGAACAACTGATTTATGAGTCGATTCTCGATTCAACTCGAGTCGAGCACAAGTCTGGCTGGACGATGTGGTCATGTTTTCCATTCCATCATGCATCATTCACCAATGATGCGAGATAAGTGTAGAAATGCATTCGTAGAACAACGGACCCGCTTCAGCATACGTGACGATCTCTTGTCATATGCTGATGACCATGTTACTCACGGGTGCATCTTGTTTTCCGAATGACGAAGAGTTCAACTTGACACAAAAAGGTCAGAATTTGGCTCAAGCAAGGGATACAAAACGTGTATTCTCCACCATGTGTTGGTAGTTAAGCAAACCGGTAATGTGCAACTACTATGCTACATGTGACTCCCCACATAGGTTTCAGTATCGCTTCGGAGAGTGCACCCCTGACGCTGCTCGTCGAGTGTTAGTTAGTTAGTTATTTGGGTTTTAGGGCGCATCAACTGCAGTGGTTATACAGCGCCCATGCTCGTCGAGTGTGTGCACTGGCGCCAGAATGCACCCCTGACGCCCGTCCGGCGACCGTGTGCACTGACGCCACGTGCACGCGTGACAGGTTGTGCACGCGTCGCTCAACTCGAACCCATCGACGCTGACGTGCGCGGCGTTGTCATGCGACACCATCAGCCAGGTGAAGCAGAAAATCATCGACAGAATTTTCTCCAGCAGTGCGGACTCGCGCAAGCCAGCGCCACAGGACTTCGACCTGGGTGAGCAACTAGTACCAATTCTTCCCACTAGATGCCACCAGCAGCAACTGTGTTGATATTTGTTATACCGTTATAACACGCGCTGTTTGAAGTGCTGGGCGAGCGAAACCACGGGACGGGCTTCCGTGCTCCAAGCCCAGGATCCGGCATCTTACCGCTGTCGGTGAAGACAATATTGACGACTGTTAATCCTTAGTAACTCGTAGAGGAGAAATATTTGAACATCTGGTGGCATTGCGGCACTTGCTGGCATTGTAGGCAGCAAGGAAGTGCTGCAACTTGCAGCACTTCTTTGCTGGTGCCGGAAGTACCGCCGCAAACATATTCTGTGAATAAAGTTACAATAATGGATAAGGGAAATATTGTGGTTCAGATAGCAAGACACGACTTTTGAAGAGCAGATTTAATCCTGAGTGAAGAAAGAGTGATTTTTAGGCAGAGGCGCTCATCCAGGTACTTTTGCAGTGCGCCCCCCCCGATGGAATGGTACCCATCTAGACAAGTCTCTCATGACCATTCATGAATTTGCCCGCGTCTTGTCGCTGATATAAACTTGTATCGTTGTATGTAGATGATTGTAGGATCGCTTGGGCTTCGCCTTCACTAATAATTAATGTTTAGTTGTATTGCTCCGTCACGTTCTGTGACATCACACATGGAACCGCTGGCAGTAATAACTATAGCTTTATTCGCATAATTCGCTACCATGAGCGATTCACTTTGCATGTGTCTTGGTTAGGATTCCGGGAATATAGCATATGTTTATTTCTCTCCGGTCACAACGCCTCCCTCCTCCACGCCTGGCTGTATATTCTTCGTGATCTCTCTACTCCACGCCTGGCTGTATATTATTCGTGATCTCTCTACTCCACGCCTGGCTGTATATTCTTCGTGATCTCTCTACTCCACGCCTGGCTGTATATTCTTCGTGATCTCTCTACTCCACGCCTGGCTGTATATTCTTCGTGATCTCTCTACTCCACGCCTGGCTGTATATTCTTCGTGATCTCTCTAATCCACGCCTGGCTTTATATTCTTCGTGATCTCTCTACTCCACGCCTGGCTGTATACTATTCGTGGTTGTACATCATCAAATGCCGGAACTGTCCGTGCTTTTGGTTATGCCAATGCATCCTGATTTTGTCAAGGCATTCACAATGCCGAAGTCCTTCGACCGAGAGGTCGCATGAGCCAGCTAGCTTCGAGTAGCAGCAATGTCAGAGTCGCAAGTCAGCCCATTGGCTCTCTAGAGCCATTTGTCGGTAGGCCGACACCAGTAGGACGGGAAGCGCTTTCTGCTGATGTTTCTATGACTAGTAGAAAGTTCCCCAACTTGTTTCCAGTCGAGACGCCAAACAGAGTGTCGGCTTCACGTTTTTGCAGGTTTGCCACTCCTTCATCCAAGCTTTCCCTACGCATGGCCTGACTTGCTTCTCATGAATAATTACATCTCTTCCTTCCATGTGCGGATAACGTCATAGGGCTGGTGTGGCCCATGTCAAACAGTGCTGCTGAGATTGCACGAGGCTTATGGGCACATACTGAAAAGATTGGCATCAAAAACGCTATTTGTCTTACCAACTTCGACTGCGAGCCTCCCCTCGTACACACTCCTCGCGGCACCTTCGATGGTACCATATCGTGAAATTCTGCTATTGCTCTTCATTGGATATTTTATACAAACAAATCACGTTCTGAAGAGGGATAGGCAGAGGTATTGTTTTATATATCTTTGAGGGTGCAATTGTCCCCTGAAGGTTGAGTTTGCAGCCCTAATAGTCTCAACTTTCTCATAGGACCATACGGAGTGAGCCCCAATGTATTTTGGCCCGCCCATTTCCTTCATGTATTGTCCCCCCCACCAAAAAAGTTCAGAAACCAGCGCCAGTTCTCCTCCCCGTAAAACAACTTCATCTCGTACCAGGGGGTCGCGTTAGCTCAGTTGGTAGAGTTTCGAACTCTTGATCGCAAGATTGATGTGGGTTCGAATCTCGCAACCGACGGGAATTACCAAGTCCATCCGCTGCCAATCGGCGTGAGAGGTTAGCGACGCTATGTAACCTAATGGTTGAGTGCGTTGTAAAAGAACCCAGGGTTTTTCATTTCGCACCAATCATTCACGTTCATCTTATGTCGTGTATGATACATCCATAAGCCTGATGTTCAACATAAAAAGCGTTGGCATCACGCTGCCCGCAATTTCATGTAGCCGGATCATCACCGTGAGTGGCTTGATTTCTTTCGAAAGCCACAAAGCTCCATCTGGTGTCTCATCAGGCAGTTGTTTGTTTCGCCGGCGACCTTTTTGTGAATTAGTTGTTTTTGCGTGTTGCTCTTGACGGTTGTCTCTCCGCCATCGTGTCGTCCCGTCGTCACCTGACGAGTGACGGCCTCTCGCCATCGTGTCGTCCCGTCACCTGACGAGTGACGGCCTCTCGCCATCGTGTCGTCTCGTCACCTGACGAGTGACGGCCTCTCGCCATCGTGTCGTCTCGTCACCTGACGAGTGACGGCCTCTCGCCATCGTGTCGTCTCGTCACCTGACGAGTGACGGCCTCTCGCCATCGTGTCGTCCCGTCACCTGACGAGTGACGGCCTCTCGCCATCGTGTCGTCTCGTCACCTGACGAGTGACGGCCTCTCGCCATCGTGTCGTCCCGTCACCTGACGAGTGACGGCCTCTCGCCATCGTGTCGTCCCGTCACCTGACGAGTGACGGCCTCTCGCCATCGTGTCGTCTCGTCACCTGACGAGTGACGGCCTCTCGCCATCGTGTCGTCTCGTCATCGTGTCGTTCGTCACCTGACGAGTGACGGCCTCTCGCCATCGTGTCGTCTCGTCACCTGACGAGTGACGGCCTCTCGCCATCGTGTCGTCTCGTCACCTGACGAGTGACGGCCTCTCGCCATCGTGTCGTCTCGTCACCTGACGAGTGACGGCCTCTCGCCATCGTGTCGTCCCGTCGGCTGACGAGTGACGGCCTCTCACCATCGTGTCGTCTCGTCGGCTGGCGGTTGATGGTCTCTCGCTATCGTGTCGTCTCGTCGGCTGGCGGGTGACGGTCTCTCGTCATCGTGTCCTCCTGTCACCTGACGAGCGCCGACCTCCTCAGAGTGGCTGAACGGGCGTGGCAGTCAGCTGACTCTGGCCGACACCGACCTCAGCTCGGTCACCCTGCACGGCTGGAGGCGCATCAACACCCTCTCCCACTACGGCCTCGAGGAGACGGCGCGGCTGGCGCTGGTGGCGCGACACAGCGACGAGTACACCAACTACTCGGAGCCGTACAGCAACCGTGAGTGTACCACGCCCCCGTCCCCGCCCCCACCACGTACGGCGGCCGCAAGTGTACCGTCCCTGCCCCCACCACGTACGGCGGCCTCAAGTGTACCGTCATCCCCCCCGTCCCCGCCCCCACCACGTACGGCGGCCTCAAGTGTACCGTCATCGCCCCCGTCCCCGCCCCCCACCACGTACGGCGGCCGCAAGTGTACCGTCCTCGCCCCCGTCCCCGCCCCCACCACGTACGGCGGCCGCAAGTGTACCGTCCTCGCCCCCGTCCCCGCCCCCACCACGTACGGCGGCCGCAAGTGTACCGTCCCCGCCCCCACCACGTACGGCGGCCGCAAGTGTACCGTCCTCGCCCCCGTCCCCGCCCCCCACTACGTACGGCGGCCGCAAGTGTACCGTCCCTGCCCCCACCACGTACGGCGGCCTCAAGTGTACCGTCATCGCCCCCGTCCCCGCCCCCACCACGTACGGCGGCCGCAAGTGTACCGTCCTCGCCCCCGTCCCCGCCCCCACCACGTACGGCGGCCGCAAGTGTACCGTCCTCGCCCCCGTCCCCGCCCCCACCACGTACGGCGGCCTCAAGTGTACCGTCATCGCCCCCGTCCCCGCCCCCACCACGTACGGCGGCCTCAAGTGTACCGTCATCGCCCCCGCCCCCGCCCCCACCACGTACGGCGGCCTCAAGTGTACCGTCATCGCCCCCGTCCCCGCCCCACCACGTACGGCGGCCTCAAGTGTACCGTCATCGCCCCCGTCCCCGCCCCCACCACGTACGGCGGCCTCAAGTGTACCGTCCTCGCCCCCGTCCCCGCCCCCACTACGTACGGCGGCCTCAAGTGTACCGTCATCGCCCCCGTCCCCGCCCCCACCACGTACGGCGGCCTCAAGTGTACCGTCCTCGCCCCCGTCCCCGCCCCCACCACGTACGGCGGCCTCAAGTGTACCGTCATCGCCCCCGTCCCCGCCCCCCACCACGTACGGCGGCCTCAAGTGTACCGTCCTCGCCCCCGTCCCCGCCCCCACCACGTACGGCGGCCGCAAGTGTACCGTCCTCGCCCCCGTCCCCGCCCCCACTACGTACGGCGGCCTCAAGTGTACCGTCCTCGCCCCCGTCCCCGCCCCCACCACGTACGGCGGCCTCAAGTGTACCGTCCTCGCCCCCGTCCTCGCCCCCACCACGTACGGCGGCCGCAAGTGTACCGTCCTCGCCCCCGTCCCCGCCCCCGTCCCCACCCCCACCACGTACGGCGGCCGCAAGTGTACCGTCCACGCCCCCGTCCCCGCCCCCCACCACGTACGGCGGCCGCAAGTATACCGTCCACGCCCCCGTCCCCGCCCCCACCACGTACGGCGGCCGCAAGTGTACCGTCCTCGCCCCCGTCCCCGCTCCCACCACGTACGCCGGCCGCAAGTGTACCGTCCTCGCCCCCGTCCCCGCTCCCACCACGTACGCCGGCCGCGAGTGCACCGTCCCCGCCCCCGTCCCCGCCCCCCACCACGTACGGCGGCCTCAAGTGTACCGTCATCGCCCCCGTCCCCGCCCCCACCACGTACGGCGGCCGCAAGTGTACCGTCCTCGCCCCCGTCCCCGCTCCCACCACGTACGCCGGCCGCAAGTGTACCGTCCTCGCCCCCGTCCCCGCTCCCACCACGTACGCCGGCCGCGAGTGCACCGTCCCCGCCCCCGTCCCCGCCCCCACCACGTACGGCGGCCGCAAGTGTACCGTCCTCGCCCCCACCACGTACGCCGGCCGCGAGTGCACCGTCCCCGCCCCTCCCGTACGTCAGCTGCGAGTGTGCCGCCCCTTCCTCCAAGCCGCCATGCAGCAGCCGTGGGTGTGCCGGTTGTCGGCAGATCTGAAACCTTGACTGGCATCCCCAGCACTCAGCTGCGATGTCTCGGCGCTGAACGCTCCCATGCGAGTGATCTGTGGTCGGGCCGGAATTCAGCATAGACGTTTGTGTTTGTGTGTGTGTGTGTTATTATATATATATATATATATATATATATATATATATATATATATATATATATATATATATATATATATATATATATATATATAATCAGCTGTGTATTCAGCAGTGACGTGCACTCCTATGGAGATTCTGTTGCAGCTCATTTCGATGCCGAGACTCAGCATTTATGTGTGCTTTGGCTGCATTTCAACAGCGGTAGCGTGTATTGGGGATGAGCTCGGCGATGGTTTGTGCTCGGGCCGGATTCCGGCAATGATATGGGCTCCAGCCGAAATTCATCAAAGACTAGCTCGGGCCGGAATTCAGCAGACAAGTTGGCTCGGGCGAGGATTCCGGGTGACGCGTGTTCAGGCTGTGTTTCAGCAGAGACGTTAGCCCCGGCCGGGATTCAGCGGTGGCGCGTGCTCGGGCCGAGATTCAACAGTGATGTGTGCTTGAGCCGTGTTTCAGCAGTGACGTCAGCTCGGGCCATGTTTCAGCAGTGACGTGTGCTCGGGCCGTGTTTCAGCAGTGACCCACATATACGCCACACCGGAGCTGACCCTGCCCAGCTCGTCGGCCGGCTACGCGAGCGGTGCGAGCAGCAGCGGCGAGCAGCAGCCGCCGCAGATCTACCATCTGAGTCGGACGGACGCGGCTCCCGGCACCACCAGCAAGGACGACCAGAAACCGATCCCCGAGATCTATCTCACTCGACTCATATCCACCAAAGGTATTGCGCCACACCGGGGTATCAGTAAATACCCCTTAAAGCTCCCAAGTTGGTTTTGTTTGATACTTCGGCTCGCTTTAAGGTGACATGCAGCGAACTGCAGCAGAGTGCATTCACAGATCAGTATGATGTATTAGAAAAGCAAAACGCCGCTGTTATATAATAAAGCTAAATTTTAGTTGACCGGAAACGGATATTACCGTACTTTATTTCCATTTGTGATCTATGGATGTTAGCGTGGGTGAGTAACGAAATTGTTCTTGCTCCCGCCTGCTATTTTAAAATGATAGTTTTCAAGAGCCATAGGGAAACGAGAAAGCTGCCATTATTGCAACGAGAAAAACCTGGAATGAGAACAGCATATTTTCGGATATCACCATGTCAATGGGTAGAAACCTCGGGAAGGTGTATCAGGTTACCCTGGAATGAAGCTGGCCAACTTCGGGTGTTAGCGTTTCCAATTTATACCATATCAAAATCAATTTCAGAAGATTTTATCCAAAGATCTTAAGCTATGACAATTTGGTGCACTTTTTCAGCTTGTTTTCTGAAACACATACGTGTACTGAGAAGCTCTTTCGTAATTCAGCATTGCATGGAATATTTTTAAAGACTATATTCCAAAATATGCCGCTGCTATGCATTTTTCTGTTTGCTTTGGTGCTGGTTGTCTTTGATGGCAGGTCACTCGCCATCCCGTCGGGGTATTGGGATGGTAGTTTAATAATATTTAACCCTTCATCCTAACCAATGAAGCATGTTTCAGTGTTGCAGCTGATTGGTTCAGTTTAGCCCCATACCTGTCACTGGAATGAATGCTTAAAGGAGATGTCCACGTGGAGCATTGCATACAAAATGGAATACATATAAACCACGTTAAATAGGAAGACATATGCTGTGACACGAAAATTGCGAAAAAAAATCACGTGAAAAGTCATTGTAAACTTGAGTTGAGTGAAAATGAATGAAATGAGTGGTGGTTCGGGGCGTCGCAGAATATTTTACTCTCCTCTGGCTACGTCATAGATCATGCCAATTCCATGCATTTTCCGTTTAACTCGACCCATGTGAAACAGAATATCTGGGAGGTGACGTGTCGGACGGATCGCATGAAGATTTGCTCATTTGTTCAAGCAGAGCCCTTTTGTTGTTTGCTCCATGTTTTTTTTTAATACATGCCGCTCTTTTCAGTCAGCGCATGCCGGAATCGCGCGATAAGTCACGGCACAGCCAGAAAGTTGTTGATTTTGGGATGTAGAGCCCTAGAAATCCGTAGAGGTGCCCTCTTCCCAGAACTGAGTACTTTTAGTTGAAAAGACCTGTACCTCCTAATTTGCCTACACCGGTGCTACGAGTTAGCATTTTGAAGCCTTAGTACCGAAGTATGATTCCACCAGACACATGATCTCCTCGACTACTATTCCTCGACTGGATTTCTGATCTGAACCGCCGTAAATTGGATGTTATCACCTCTGATTATGTCCCAGTTAAGATCACTCACACGGCAGTTGAATATGTTCTTCTCCCGACAATTGCATAATAAACCGTATGCAACTGTGTTCGTGGTGCATCTCTATCTATCTGTAGTTGCCGACACCAAGCACACTGTGGGTGACAGATGCATCTCTTCACAGGTACCGTACACCGGTACATTGAGGACCTGTTCACGGCCGTGCTTAGCGCACGCATGCTGCCCGCTCCTGTGCGCTGGCTGTTCGCGCTGCTGGACACGCCGGCGCAGTCGGAGACGGACGCGGCGCACGCGCGCCGCTCGGCGGCAGACGTGGCGCACGGCCGCGCGTGGAAGGCGAGCGTGTACGGCGTGCGGTTCTGGTGCGGCCTGTTGCGCCAGCCGTGGACGGTGTACGACGTGCGCCGGTCGCAGTCGTTCGACGCGTCGATGGCCGTGGTGGCCGACACGCTGTCGGAGGCGCTGCTGGCCGAGGGGCCCGGCCCGCACCGCGACCTCAGCGCCGAGCGGCTGCTCTTCGTCAAGGACATGGAGCGCCACCGGGCGGCGGCCGCCAAGTTCTTCAGCGACGCGCAGCTGGAGCCGGCCGTCACCGACCAGGAGCTGGGCGTGCTGCTGCACCACCTGAGCGCGCGTCACGCGGGCATGCTGTGCACTCCGGCGGCGGCCCGCGACCTCTTCACCTACGTCAGTCGGCACTGGCCGGCCGGTGCGGCGCGCCGCCGCCGCCACCGACCCGGTCTTGCTGGCCAGGCTGGAGAGCGTCCACTACGCCTACCACGGCCAGGAGACGTCCTTCTCCAACTGACCGACGTGTCGACCGACGTCCGACGTGCTCGCGCCACCCAACTCGGAGCAACTTGCAGGGCGTGTTGTCGTGACACCGGCCTTCTCCGAATGACGATCGCCAGCTGGGGCCCCCACAAAATGGTCGAGCATCCCAGCTGTAGCCCCCACAAAATAGTTGAGCATCCCAGCTGGGGCCCCCACAAAATGGTCGAGCATCCCAGCTGGCACGTGGTGTGTCCGCAGTTAGCTGAGTCGCCCAGCGAGCGACCCCGTCGTCTGTGGACGAACGAGCAGCATTCGTTATGCCTTTCACTTGTGGGGACGTGGTGTGCTGCCAGCGGGTCTGCAACATCGCCTGGAGAGATAGCGAGAGAGAGAGAGAGAGAGGGTGTGTCTGAGAGAGATGGCGAGAAAGAGAGCTTCCGAGCCAGTGTTTCCGGCCTGCGGCGCCGGAGGCAGAGGCACACGTGTACGCCAACTGACTCCGAGAGGCACTTGTGCGTGTGGGCTTTCATAAACCCGTCCGAATCGTTGCAGCTTATTGCTTACATGTGAATGGGAGCTAACTAACATTTATTGGTGCTAAATGCAAGCCCAAACTGTGATAATATATGAAATTGATGACAATGCGTTTGACTAAGCTGATTATGCCACAAAGCCAGCAATGAGCAGAAATACGACCGTTTCGGGAGCCATTAACTGCATGTTGCCACACCTGCAAAATGACACGCCAAATAAGAAAATAATGGATAATTTTGAACTTGACAACTCCCAATTTTAGCATTTGAATGAGCTGTAAGCCACTATGGCTTCACCTTGAAACCCGGGTGCCAGCAGACCGTTTTGTTTATCACGCACATACACACACACACACACACACACACACACACACACACACACACACACACACACACACACACACACACACACACACACACACACACACACACATACATACACACATACAAACGGGCCGCACATACAACGGCTATGTCCTGTCTGGCCATACACTCTTTGACGGTGCGGAGACGCCAAAGGGGTGAATAATTGCCTCCTGCGAACTGTCGCCCATGAATCTAAACATCCTACAGGTATAGCATGCACCATGAAGTTATAATATGTTATGATTGCATAAGGTTCCAACGTCTCGAACTGATAATATCGTGATATGGTTGGTAGGTTAGCGCATGTCAAGTCGGCCGAAAATCGACATTTTGTAAAAAGTGAACTCCTTGTGACCCACCGCCCAGAACACACCATGGTCGGTCTCAGACACCAAGACATGTTACATGTGTAATGTACTTCAACTGCATGTTGCCACACCTGCAGTTGTGACAAGAAGATACTTACACACAAATAAGAAAATAATGGATAATTTTGAACTTGATAACTCCAGATTTTAACATTTGAATGAGGTGCAGGCCACTATAGCTTCACTTTGAAACCTGGGTGCCAGCAGACCGTTATGTTTATCGCGCACATACACACACACACATGCACACACACACACACACACATACACACACGCACACACATACCACACATACAACGGCTATGTCCTGTCTGGCCACACGCTCTCGGCCAGGGCGAAGTAAAATAAAATATCGGCCAGGATGGAAGTAATTGCCCGCTGCTAGCCTTCGTCCAAGAAGATGAGCATCCTACAGGTATAGCAGGCCACCTGTAGTTGAACTCTGTTCACGAGTTCATATGGTTTCAATGCCTGGAGCCGACAGTTTCGGGCTGTGGTTCGTGGATCGTCATAGGCCAAGTCGGCCGAAAATCGACTTTTTTGACAGTTACGATGTTAAATTTTGACGACACCTGACCAGATTGTAGGCCACTATGAAACATGAATAATCACAAAATGTTAGAACCGAATGACTTCCAGAGCCAAAATTATAGATCAGTAAAGTGTGCCACTTCACTGCCTTACAACTCCGAGCCTGGATGTCGTCTGGGCCTAGAAATGTGTGTCCATTGACATTTAGTGACCCATTCATTCACTTTATTTCATCATACTCCGAGCGGGTCGGTTTCAAAATTGTATATTTTTGCACACTTGACCCGTAATGACCCACCGCCCAGAGCACACCATGGTCGGTCTCAGGCACAAAGACCATATTACATGTGTAATGTACATTAACTGCATGTTGCCACACCTGCAAAATTACATGCCAAGTAAAAAAGAAGGGATAATTTTGAACTGTAAACAATACACAGAGACATACGACGTCTACATTAAATTGCTCGCGCACTGCGCCAGAAATTGCGCCACGGTTGTCGCTCCGGTTCCCTCCGTCCTACCTCGCCCGCACCGCCCCTATCCTGTGCGTATGTGCGTATGTGGACATTTGTGTGCAAACTTGGCGAAATATTCAGCCAGCTAGCCGCATACCTACCGCACAGACGCTGGACCGTCATCGTTGCGACCCCGCCGTTTCCTGGCTGCGACTCGAGAGCTTGGTGGTGCAGCGGAACTGCCGAGCCTTTGGTTGTCTGCTGACATCCCCTTGAATGTGGTGAGTGTTAAGATAACCGCATCACTTTACCTCACCCGCGTCTTTATTCTCAGCATGCAGGGCCTAGGCAGAGCGGTTCATCGTCCACAGATGAAGCATGATCGTGACATCTGGAGATGAAGATGACACCCGGCGTTGCCCAACTGATGCCAGCAGGTGTCAGGAAATTCAATGGTTGGAAATGTCTAACCGTTTTATTTTAAGAGCAAACATGAAGTCGACAACCAAATGTAAACCCTCCATCGCCTGGCCACTTAAACGCCTACTGTCCACATCTAACTACTTTCAGAATGATATGGAGATAATATGTCCATGTAAGCAAAGGAATATTTCTACGGAAAGAAACCGCCAGTTTCATGCAGCGTAATTTCTCTAGAATGGCTAGAATGTATCACACACATGGACTAAAGTAAAACCTACAAGCACAAACACGAGCAACACTAAGTTTAAAACACAACAATCACCAAATCTCTATTGCCATGAGATCATTTAAGTCCCTTCAGATTTCATTCAGGATAAAACATGATAAACGAATAACGGTCGAAATGCACGTAGCGTGAAGCACACGAGAACCGCGCGAACAAGTTGAACAGGGTCATTGCCATTATGTAGTGTAAAAATCACCAAATAATTTGAAGTGGAATGTCGTTAATGATCACAAACTGATCACACCGCGGCTGGTGCTTCCCATTACTGCTTAAATAACTGTGCTGGTAAAACATAAGTCGACTGCCAGGTCAATACGAGGGACTTATTTACACCGGCCGGCAGCGTAGCGAAAGCGCCACCTATTCTACCAGCTGAGTGCACTGCAGCGCCACCTATACCGGCGAATGTGACGCCGCGCTGTGGCCACCCTGCTGGGCACATGGCACGCGATGACTATGGCAACAAAGCAACGACAATGTCTTGAATAGACCGGATTCAACTATGGGACGGAGCGGACAGTGAGGCACCGTGGAATTACAGGCACCGCGGAAATACAGGCACGTGATCAAGGCCTCCAGAACGGGTGGCTACAAACGATGAGCGAGGCGGCCACAGCTGCTGGTAATGCCAGCCGCACCTCCCCACTATCCCACTATCCAGCGACGTGTGCCGATCCACACTCTCGCTCAGCTTCACACATTATACACACATCACATTGTACAGGCACACCGCAGATCACCACGTTAACACGCCGCACGTCACAGGCGACAAGTCCGCACCGATACTGGACTGTCAAGCCCTACGCTCGTCGACACTCGCGCGCAGCGTCAGGTCCTGCTTCAGCGCGTCGCACCGCGCCCGCTGCACCGCACAGGGAGCGTGCGCGGCATCCCATTATTGCTCGTACACGCTACCGCTACCTTACGAATAAATATTGCTTCTTCCCCAATAAGGTACACTTGCGGTCGCCACAGTGGGCAGAGGCCCGGTCAGATCAGATGTATGTACAGGTGCCTGTTGACGTCCCGCACCGCTGGAATGGTGCGGCCCACCGACTCCGCGCAACACTTGCCGTGACGTCACTGCGAGCGGCCAGCTCCACGTCCTGACCGCCACGCGGCAGGCCCAAGTCACAAATATCACGTGCCAGGCGCCACGTGACGACGCCACGTGAACATCTCTGAGTGGCGAGTTCGGTGTCACGAGCGTCACGTGTTTGATCCGGCCGACGTCGGCTACGCTCGACGCCCCGAACGGAGAAGCGCTACCCGAGGCGCCAGCTGACACAGCCGTAGTGTGTGCGAGCTGCGCGCGCGCGTCCCACCATCACGCCTACTACTCTGAGCACTGGCGCTCGAAGATCACGTTGTACTCGTAGAAGTCGGAGTGGATGAATGCATCGGGAACGCCGCATGGTTTCTGCAAGGGGAGTCTTGGTCAGCGGACTCGGCGGCGTGGTGTAGCGGACCACAAGATGAGGTAGCACTGTCACAGTTGACCATGGTGCTGTCCGTACAGAGGGGAAGCGGATTTTATCAAGGTGATCGAATACGTTGGCTGAAAATGCATCAGAAGAAGTGGTTAGAGGAAGGTCAGCTCCCCTAACAGTCTCGCATGTCTCACGAAATCCCAGCCATGTGGAAATCCAACTCCTGCACTCACGTGGAATGTTACGTGCTGTTGGGGTGTACGGCTCAGCCGTCTACTGATGTAACGTCATCCATAGAAGCAGAGATGCAAGGCCCGGCCTGAAGTCCACGAGTGATAATTGTCATGTGAAAAGTGTGCCAGGGCGCCTGTCTACTCTGAACTTCTAGCCAATAATTTGGAAATTATTAGGAAGAAGGAAACAATCTGCACGAACTACAAGCGAACTGATTCAGGATTTCCATGTCGGGCAGAGCCTGTTGAACACACATTATCTGGGCATCAGTGCGACAGCCATGGGGCTTACGGCTAACTTTTCATGACGTCAGTCGTGTAGCCTCAAGTCATCTGTTTCGCAGCCAATGCGATGCTGCCTGACCAGGCACCGACTGACATCATCACGTTCACAGTAGAAACACCTAATATCTGATAGTAAGACCTTCACAATCATTGGTAAGCACTGGGGTATCGGTGTCCGTGTTGTGCGTGAGTTAAGGGATGTAGGGATACCTTATACACATTGAATATGCATGAAGACAGATACACCAAAAGCCACAGTTCAGCCTCAAGGCCCCTTTGTGATACATGTGTGAGAGATACTTTAGACTGGGAAGAAATCCATGATCTCAGGACTGTCAGGTATATTGCACATCACATACGCCCCCGAAACCCATGTGAATAGTTATTATCAGTAACCAACACAGCGCAGCTATTACGACTGCAGGAAATCACCATCGGGGTTGAAAGGAATAGTCCTCACAAATGATGGTTTTTTTTGCTGAACCTAATACTATGCCGATGGATCTGCATGACAGATGATAAATAAATACTAAAATATATCTGACGACCATTGGAAGTTTGTCGCCATGTAGTTCATGTTCAACACATACTTTGCCACATCAGTGTGTTTTAGTTGTTCATCATTGGTTCTTACCCTGGTTGCATTTCGACTGTGATGATGATATATCAGTCAAAGCGGGGTTCAATGTCAGGAGATTTTCAGAATGGAGCACTATCCAACCCTTTTTCTAATCTCTACCCCTGTTTCGAATGCAGTAGTCTCTTACCTGATAACGGACGCGCACACTCATTCTAGGCACGCTTTCTACCAGGCTAAAGTTACACAATATAAGTCATTCACTATGTTTTCTGAAAGTTTTCGTCGGGGTGGGCGCGCGCTCACCAGCGTGGGGAAATCCTGGATGGCGATCCGGAAGGTGTAGCTCTTATAGAGCCACCTGCCGGCATCCAGACGAACTCGAAACGTGGGTCTGCCCTCCTGGCGGCCCCTGCGCGTCGGTTTCTGCAGCGGGTAGCTGGACACCATTTGTCCGCTGCAGGATAGGGGTCGGGGTCTGGTCTGTGACCGACACTGTATGGGAGCCGGCGACAGGCGGTGTCGGGGAGAGATCCTGTTGGCGAGAACACACAGGCGTCGTCAGGAACTACCACAACACGGGGTAAAGTTCTGTAGCCCGTAATCTCTTCCTGGCCCATGCTGCCCTATGATATACGTATTTTGTCTCCTCTTTTGTCTCCATCCTCCTTCTGCCGGTTAGTCTGTCAATCGTTAGAATGACCAAAGAGACGTTAATCAAATGCCCAATGGTACGAGGTTACAAGGTAAAATGTGTAATTTGGACAATTTGAAGGAAACACATCCATCTGAATTCCTCTTGCGGATAGGTGTCTCAGTTTCGCATGTGATTGTACAGTTATGAGACTGTCACACACCACGTGTGATCTGGCTATATGTGATATGGTTGCGTATTGCATGCATTCATAATTTTGGTGTATACCATGTCACCGTGACTCGGCCGAATGTGGCCGTGCCTGTGCTGTGACGGTACCAAAGTGCATCACCGCACCTGCGCTCAGTACAATCTGAGAATAAATGTTAAACCATTCGAAAGGTAATGCTGGACGTGCGACGAAACGTCGTCCTCAATGGACGCCCATGTCCAATTTCACCAGCTGCCACCAGCCTTGGACATCGCACACGGTCCCCAACATATTCCGGCGTTCCCAGCTAGGGTTAGTGTTAGGGGTTCGTAACTCATCGCACTTTCAGCTCCAGTATCTCACAGACCTGGCGGGTTTGGCAAGCATCTGGCAAGTCAAGAGTGTATGATGCACTGCATCTCTAGCCCCGGTATCTGATAAGACATTCGTTTGTGTCCTACTGCATATTCAGCCCCAGTACCTGACAGGTCATCTGTCGGTGACCTACTGCATCTTCAACCCAGGAATTTGCCAGGTCATGTATTTGTGACTCACTGCATCTCCAGCTCCAGAATCTGGCGGGTCATGTGCTTGGAGACGGGGATGTAGAAGGTGAAGTTGCCTCCGACGCCGTGCGTGCAGTTGTTGTACTCGGGCACGTCCGGCGCGCAGTAGCGCTGGTCCAGCACTATGTCTGGGTAGTCCGGCAGCAGCAGCCGCTCGATGTATCCGAAACCTGCCGCCAGCCACGCTGTTAAAAACCGGTCACCGTCCAGTCTACTACAGCCGAGTAGACTACGGCCCAGCTCATAGGCGCACTGAATGGGTGGCATAGGGCCGGTATCACTCCATTATCGACATGACTTGTTTTCCCATACACATTTTCTGGACCTCGGTTTGAAGGTGCCATCGGTGTTTGTCAGCTTGGATCCACCCTGGCCAAATTTCTTGGTCGCCCCAAATTAACTCTTTTTTCTGAAGCACCGACATGGCAGTGATACGATGCCTAGCATCGTGTAGTGGCGGGCCCAGATCTCGCACGGCAGCAGCGACCAGTTTTGCTATCGACAGTTCAGAATAGAGACGGATTCGGGTACAGCAGGACAGGTACGACAGAGGCGAGGAATCTCAATGTGGTACGACAGGGCAAATACAGCAGAAACGAGGAACCTCAGTGTGGTACGGCAGGGCAAGTGCAACGGCGTGTGCCCTGTGACCTGACGTGATTCACGCCTGGTAAGAGTGACTCCTGTTGCGTGACCCGTGACCTGACCCGGCAGCAGCGCGCAGCTGACCTGTGAGTGTGGAGCGTCCAGTGCGAGTCCTGGCGCGATGGCCACGCCGCGGTGCCCAGTCGCGGCCGATGGGTGGCGGCTTCCTCACCACCTTACGCTTGGACCAGTTCTGCGGGTCGCTGAGCGCGTCGTTCGCCGTCGCCACGTCAATCGGGTCGACCGGGTACCTGACGACGCCCATGGTTATCAGAGCAGGATACAGCCACTGCCACAGCAGAACACAGCCACTGCAACAGTTGAACACAGCCACTGCCATAGCAGAGCACAGCCACTGGCACAGCAGAACACAGCCACTGCCACAGCATAGCATAGTCACTGGCACAGCAGAACACAGCCGCTGCCACAGCACAACGCAGCCACTGCAAGAGCAGAACACAGCCACTGGCACAGCAGAACACAGTCACTGCCACAACAGAACACAATCACTGGCACGGCAAAACATAGCCACTGATACAGCAGAGCATAGTCACTGGTACAGCAAAACACAGCCACTGCCACAGCAGAACACAGCCACTGCCACAGCAGAACACAGCCACTGGAACAGCAGAACACAGCCATTGTCACGGCAGAACACAGCCACTGCTACAGCAGATCATAGTCACAGTTACAGCAGAATATAGCCACTGTCACAGCAGAACACAGCCACTGCCACAGCAGAACACAGCCATTGCCACAGCAGAGCATAGTCACTACCACAGCAGGGCACAGCTTGTGTTACATCAGGACATAGCGACATGCAAATCATCGGGCGTGGCAACAGTAGTGCATGACACGATATGTCAGGAAAGAGCCGGATCATCACAGGAATCCAATCGTCAAGAGAGCGTACAATGGAAAAGAGAGATGGTCTACAGCGTGCACATATCTCACGCAACAAATATGGGATATACGCACCTGGAACGGTGGGTACCAGAGTAGCGGGAGGAGGCCCGCATTTCCTCCTCGCTCTGCCTATCGTTCGGACCGCGCTTGCCAACGGGTTTGTCGTGTACGACCGGGCCCGAGTAGCCGATCTGGTTGTCCTCCAAGCCGAATGAGCTTGCCGTTGCTGGCGAAACATGCACACAGTCAGTCCCTAGCACATGCGCACGATCAGTCAGTCAGTCAGTCAGTCAGTCAGTCAGTCAGTCAGTCACGCAACTGACTGACTGACACTGTATGGGACGGCTGATGCCCAATGGCACGACTGATATTGGTGGGAAAAATCGCGCGCGCAAGCGCAAGTGCAAATCTAATAAGTTCGAGCGAACCCTACTGCGCGAGCGAACTCTGAACACTGAGCGAGCCCTGTTAATGCGTTACGCTCAGTGAGGTGACATGCGCAGTGTGGCACATTGAGCCCAACTGCGTACCTGTCTTAGTGCTGAGAAGGCCGTCAGAGAGCGATGTCACGAATGAGATGCCGATGGAATGCCACACACCACGCTCCGCGTCATCAAATGGGATTGCGGTTTCATTGCATCGATTATAATGTTGACTGAGGAAGATGATCCGCAATTCCACCTTTGTGCAGGTCACACACCGGAACACCGCACTCTCAGCGTCCGCTCATGCACCACTACACGTCAACCCAAGTGTTCGCATAGTCCAGCTTCCTGTCAGTAGACACTGAGCGGTGACACGGCCCCAGGCCAGGCTCCAGCCGTGTACAGCACAATGTATGCCCGTCGCTGTCAAACTCACGCTGCCGCCGGGTGGAGTTGACGTCATCGGTGGTGCCGATGGCGCTCGAGTCGTGTTCGTCGTTTGCTGACAGCTGACTTCGATCGTCCTCCGACAGCAGGGGTGTCGAGCAGCAAGCGGTCTGAAGCCCCGACATCACCGTCACACCACTGGTTATCGGCTACACCGAGCCGCGACATCACCGTCACATCACTGGTTATCGGCTACAGCGGGCCGCGACATCACCGTCACACCACTGGTTATCGGCTACACCGAGCCGCGACATCACCGTCACATCACTGGTTATCGGCTACAGCGGGCCGCGACTCACGTCACACCACTGGTTATTTACAACGGGCCCGACATCACGTCACACCACTGGTTATCGGCTACACCGGGCCGCGACATCACCGTCACACCACTGGTTATCGGCTACACCGGGCCGCGACATCACCGTCACATCACTGGTTATCGGCTACAACGAGCCCCGACACCACAGTCACACCACTGGTTATCGGCTACAACGAGCCCCGACACCACTGTCACACCACTGGTTATCGGCTACAACGAGCCCCGACACCACCGTCACACCACTGGTTATCGGCTACAACGAGCCCCGACACCACCGTCACACCACTGGTTATCGGCTACAACGAGCCCCGACACCACCGTCACACCACTGGTTATCGGCTACAACGGGTCCCCGACACCACAGTCACACCACTGGTTATCGGCTACAACGAGCCCCGACACCACAGTCACACCACTGGTTATCGGCTACAACGAGCCCCGACACCACTATCACACCACTGATTATTGGCTACAACGAGCCCCGACACCACTGTCACACCACTGGTTATCGGCTACAACGAGCCCCGACACCACTGTCACACCACTGGTTATCGGCTACAACGAGCCCCGACACCACTGTCACACCACTGGTTATCGGCTACAACGAGCCCCGACACCACTATCACACCACTGATTATCGGCTACAACGAGCCCCGACACCACCGTCACACCACTGGTTATCGGCTACAACGAGCCCCGACACCACCGTCACACCACTGGTTACCACGACCCCCGACGTCACCGTCATACCGTTGGCTATCGGCTACAGGGAACCCCAACACCAGTCACAACGCACACAGGGAATACACGACACATACAGCGTTCGAGACGTGCGATTAGCAGCTATCATTTCCGACAACTCTTGATGCTCATTAGCCAGAGAGCTGCCATCCTGGCTACTGCATGTGGAGTTTATTCCACCTACAGTCTTATTTTCATGCCCGGAACAAAAACACGGGGTTAAAAAATCAAAATCACTGGACTGCGGATTGTCTTCGTACATATATTTCAACCACATAACGTGTTCATGGTCCCGAGCAGACACCATGGTATCAAGTAATCCATGTATTTCTCGAGGCATTCCACAACCCAGAGATCCCGCCTAAATCGAGCCATGCTTGTGTTGTACAGACATAACAGGAGACTCAAGTGGGAAACTCAAGCATCACCACAGGTGGAACACATCTGTACAAATACATAAATTGGGGAACATGGTCCATTGTCTCTGTTAGACATTCTATCACATGATCTCAGTTTTTCTCAAGATGCTCTGGAACCTAAATATCTCGCCCAAATCGAGTTTTGCCTTTGTTGTGCAAATTTAGAAGGGAATGTATGTGGACCATTTCAAGCACCACCGCTATCAGCCATTTGACGCTGAACGCCTTAGTACGGCTCCTTGCCTGACAAAGAGGGTTTGGCTTGACAGGGAATGTAAATAATCGGAAAAGGAACGGTCATTGACCATGGAAATAAGATGGTACACAACCTACATTACCCCAACGGTGGCAAACTTGCCAAATTCAACGGCAACAACAATATAAGTAGGTAGTGATCGGACGGCGTTCAAACAATGTTCATACAGCGAGCAGACGCAAATCGGTCGACGACCGGGCAAAGCACCACGCAAGGTTGAAGACCGGGCAACGGTGGCATTCTACTGCTAAACAAGCGGACAGCCCCGCGCAGTGACCCGACGATCGCCGGCAGATCTGTGCCGGCGGGTACCGGCCGTGTACCGGTCCAATACGTACCACACAGGTGCCGGCGCGGCAGCTCTCGTCGGCACCGATGACGGGCGGTCGCCGATAGGGGACGAGAGCGGGCGGCGCGGTGGCCACCGTCCACAGCCTGGGACGAGGCCTCAGACGGACGCCGCGCACCTCTACCGGTAGCGGTCGGTTGGTGACTATCCGCGTCAGCGTCCGAGCCATGTTCTCCTGCGGGTTGATGGTGGGCGGAGGGGAGGTGGTTGTTGTCGTGGTGGTGGTTGATGCAGTGGCGTTGGTAGTGGATACGACGGTGGTGGTGGTGGTGGTAGTGGTGGTGGTAGTGGTGGTAGTGGCGGTGGTGGCGGAGGTGGTGGTGTTGGTGGTGGCAGCGGAGGAGGCGGAGGCGGCGGAGGCGGCGGCGGCGGTGACGGTGGCCGCGGGGGTGGTGGCAGTGGTGGCGGTGGTGGTGGTATTAGTAGCGGCGATGGTGTTCGTGGCGGCTGGGGCAGCTGTGGCTGCAGCTATAGCTGCGGTTGCGGACTTGGTGGTTGCTGTGGCTGTAGCTCTGGCTGTGGCCGTGGCTGTGGCCGCAGTGACTGAGCTGATGTTTGCTGAGCCAGCGGCGACCGTCGGCACGGCTGTGTCGGTGCCCGCGACAGAGGCCGCAGTGCCCCTCGCCTCGCCGTCCGCCCCGTGCGCAACGAGCGCCGCCGTCGCCTCCTTCCGGACGGCCGTCGGTGCCGACAGGGTGACGCCAGTGGCCGGTGACGCGGCGGCAGTGGCCGGTCGGCCGGCGGTGCGCGCCGCCGCGTGCGACTCGAGCTCGATGTCGTCCAGCGCCAGACCGGTGCCAATCGGCTCGACCACGGTGCGCTCCTCCTTGGTGAAGTTGGGCACGCTGGCCTGCCGCGGCGGCGGGCGCAGCGTGAACAGGGGCGTCGCTGGGTGATCGCCGTAGGACGCGTCGTTGCTGGCGATGTGACTCTGCGGTGGCAGCGGCTCCGGCAGACCGCTGCCGCTGTTGACAAGGTTGGTGGGGTTGCTGGCGGCGATGTTGGTGATGACGCTGGTGGGCTTGGTGGTGGGGTCGGTGGTTGGGTGGGTGGTTGGATTGGTGGTGCGGTTGGCAGTGGGACTACTATTAGGGCTTTTGTCGGGATTGTTGATGAAGTTATGGGTGAGATTGACGGTTGGGTTGCTGGAGAGGTTAATGATCGTTTTCCTGGTGACGTTACTAGACGTGGTGGTGGCTGGTGTTCTTGTAGGTATGCTGGTGGAATTGTAAATCATTGTCTCTGTGTCACTTTCGTCCCAATCACCGACGAGTTTCTCGATGGCTTTGCTGGTGATGTTACTGGTGAGATTGCTATGCAAATGGTTGGTAATATTAGGGTTGAGCAGAAGGTCGGATATTGGGTCTGGCAGTGGGTCTGGCAAGTGAGATTTGTCTCGCACGAAGTGGTCGTCGGTCTTGTTCGTGGGGTAGGTGATGTTCGCCAGCAGATCCTGCCGCTTCTGCCACTCCATCACGTACAGGGTGGCCATGGCTATTAAACTGAAAAAGACAAAAATTACGCTGTGATTGCATTATCAACCACTGATTACCGAACTCCACCAGTGCTTCCCCCTTTTCCCCAAAACTTATTGTCATCTGCATTGTCACTGCATGGACATTGATTGTCTAAGATAATGTCTAAGGTACTAGGAATATAATCAAGGCCGAATTTATGATTGAACCCAATCATGTGTACACGGTCAGCAGCCGGTAGCTAAAATTGAGATGAGAAAGCACGCTGCAGAACTGAGTAACATGTCATTCATATATTTATGTCGCTAAACGAGGAACCAAATTCTGTATACAACATAAATTAAGAACACATATGGATGACGCAAAGAATCTGGATCAACATCCAGATGCTTAGAATTTGCACGAGATTTGAGGTTGCCGAAATACCATCCTGGATTCAAGCCGAAGGCTCAAAGCTAGTAGTTGTTCCAAACCCCTCCGCCCGCTATCGGTGCACCGCTCATAAGGCAACGTCCGCACGATTTAAATGACAGCATGAGCTCTAAGTGCGGTCGTTACAATGGCTCTCACCAGAACAGCATGACCAGTATCAGGATGCACACGCCCATCTGGACCAGCTTGTTCTGCAGGATACCGGCCAGAGGCCTCGGGGGTCTGTTGTGAATGCGTGATGAGGACAGACAACTTGACGCCCGACTCGCAACTGAAATCACACAGAGCACGGGGATTAATGCGCAAGTGCTCAAACTATTGTTTATAATGCCAGATTAAAACAATTTATTCGTAACCACGATACCGTGGTAATATCTCGGTGTAAATGTTACCTTCAGAGAGAAGTGAGTGACAAGTAGCTTCGACAAGACTTGCCAGTTCAGTTCAGTTTGCCTGCTGGACGCACATAATCCAATCCAAATGTGTCCAATGCAAGTCATATAAGTGTACATATACATGAAATACACTCATACATGCAAGAACCGTAACTTGGCTTTTCGGGTAATAATATTTAAAATCGATCAAACTGTATTTATAGGTTTTAGCGTACATGTCAATGGTGATCGTCCAGCACTTCCACAAAACAACGCCACGGTTCCAATATCTCATCGGAATACTATTACTTTTCTGCTATTATACTCAATGACAATCTGCATAACGATAAACCAACCATTACATGCACCCACGATGTATGCTGTTATATCATGCCTTCTTTATTTTGATGATATACAAACACACATAAACACACGCAATTCTCACACATAAACATACATTCACACACATTTATATCTCTACATACGTTTTTTATATATATATATATATATATATATATATATATATATATATATATATATATATATATATATGCATGTATGTGTTCAAGTATATGCATGCATGTGGCTATAGTCGACCATTACCAGTAGAGATGCTGGTGGTGGACTTGAGACTGCCGTTGCGCTTCAGCTTGGCCAGTCGTCGACTCATCCTCTCGAGTTCTTCTATCCGTGTCTGAAGCGTGCCGGTCACCTTACACAGCTCCTTCACGGCACCGATGTTCTCCATGAAGATGCGCTCCTGCAAGTGCGCGAGGGGAGTCAGATCTCGGTCGCCGCCGTACTTTCCTGGCCATTGTATCGCCAAAATTATATTTCGGAGCAAGCGGAGCTGAAACGGGCAAGGTGACATTTTGCACTGGAATGAACAATATGCATGTAAGTTTGTTCCAGTCATTCAAAGGAAAAATCGAAAGACCCACGACGCTACAAAATATATCCAACGCAAGAGTTACTCATTGTGCTTATGCAGATCGAAATTAAATGGGAATGAGTTCGCCTTGCGGCACGTTATATACAACAAATATCATGCATAACAAGTTGTCACCAACAGGAAATTCATTTGACCTTAACTCTGATCCGCATCAATACAATGAACACAGGTCGCATTGCAGCAGTGTTATATTCATCATGATCATTCAAGCCATCACATGTATTACCTCTACAGCTAAAAACATATACTTCCCTGACCAGCCTGCTAACGCATCACCGCATCCTAACACGCACCATTTGTGAATGACACTTAAGGACAGCACAGTCGGCGGGGAACACGAGCACAACGCCACGCTCAGTGCGAACCACCTCACCTTGTTCACGACGAGGAAGTTGTCGACCTTCTTGCCGCTGGGCAG
The DNA here is from genome assembly GCA_034440575.1 of Imbricaverruca yamaguchii. Taxonomy (NCBI): domain Eukaryota; kingdom Metazoa; phylum Arthropoda; class Thecostraca; family Neoverrucidae; genus Imbricaverruca; species Imbricaverruca yamaguchii. The sequence continues at coordinate 167,204 of JAOTOL010000924.1, forward strand.
CAGGATATCGCCGGCATCGCGGACGGCATCAGGCAGAATGCTCTGCACCTCCTGGGCGATCACTCCCGTGTCGTTGGTCTCCTCTAGACCGACGCTGTCGGCGAACTCGGCATCGTAGTTGTACTTGACCACGCGCAGCCGCTGCACGTTGTGCAGCTGCTCCTTGGTGTCCAGCTGTTAAGCGGGGGATGTCAGAAGTCAACTGTAGATTCTGGAGCGGACGGTTGGGGTCGAGCTGTCAGGCGGAGAGTGTTAGAGGTCAACTGTAAACCGGGGAGCGGACGGTTAGGGTCCAGCTGTTAAGCGGGGGCTGTTATAAGTCAACTGTAAACCGGGGAGCGGACGGTTGGGGTCCAGCTGTTAAGCGGGGGCTGTTATAAGTCAACTGTAGACCCGAGGACGGACGGTTGGGGTCCAGCGGCCAGCTGGCGATCGGCCGGATGGGCTTGGATTCAGTCGTTACTAGGACTAAGTTTGAAGCTTAAGTGTGTTGTCGGAGCATTTTGTTTAAATTGGAGCACAACACAAAATGCGGTATGGAGCCTCAGCAAATGTGATAGATTTGCGTGACTTCAATTCACGAAAAAATGGCATGAAATCAAGACACGAACACAGGTGGGCAGTTTTTACTAGTAACGATACTGACATGCTCGCAATAATATTTGTGCTGAGCATGCAGGCAGACGGGTCAAAGAGTCTTTTCAGATCCAGTGGATTTTCCTCATATTGTGCATTGGCGCGGTCGCTATTTCGCACGACTTTTTTTGGTGAAATATGATCAACGACTTGGAATGATGTGAGGAAGACTGTGAGCAGTATATTTTTCAAGAAAAGGCTATTACCAACTCCAGCGGCAACTGCCCTGGAACATACATGAAAAAGATCACTGTGTTGCAACAAAGCTCAGATATTCCCTGGTCAGGAATATATATTTGTCATGATTCAAGCAACATTTAGAGTAAAAAGCTAATGTTTCGCAGGGGTAATACATTGCGAATCGATTTCTCCTTAAAGGGAGCAGACAGTCCCTTTCGAGAGAAAGCGACGTCCTCTACTCCTATTTGTTCAATTCAAATTCGGTCACGCATCCGGGACAGTCCCTTTACACAATAACTTGGATCACGTTTGTTGCAATATCAACAGGAATTATTCTACAAGGATACATACGCTATCTTCAGCGTGGTGATGATACCATATTAATACAAATAATATCATAGATCACTCTTCCTCATAGATTATCACTGATATATAAAGACACCTACACGTGACGTCCATCCATCATAATACCAGCTCAGGAATACCGGAAGAAAAACAAATGAGCAAACAGGGCGGATCTAAGAGCATCACTATAACTAAAACAACAAAAGCAAACTTGCGTGTCGACAAGAGACCACAGTTGCTAACTAACCGGCATACCCGGCTTGTAAGAGAGCACACGTCACACGTGGCCACAGAGAAATTCTGCCGGACTGGTCTGCGCTGTGCTGTACACCGACCTCCTGTATGTCATCCTTGACGCGCCGGTCGCTGGGATTCATGATGTGGCCGGTGAGCTTGAGGTTGCCGTGCACCACCAGCGCCTCGTCCGGCTTGTCTGTGTTGATGCCGACCCGGCCTACGTGGTACGTCGAGTCCTGGGTCTGGCCCTTCTGCCAGCACAGCTCGACGTCCGACTCGAACTGGCCCGGGTTGGACGCCTGAGGCAGAGTCGCGGCGTTACCTCTGGGGCTCGGTGCAACCCCTGGGGGCGCGGCGCAACGCCTGGGGGGGGGGCGGCGTAACGCCTGGGGGCGCGGCGCAATGCCTGAGGGCGAGGGGCTTCTGATATTGACCAAAAGCCAGGATGTGCGACACGGCGAGATGCGAGGGTAAAATCAGTTGAAAGTCATGTCATAGCTCCATGGAAGACATGTACATATGCGCACCGTGTGCCCTTCTCCTAGTCCTCTTAGAAAAAAACGATTCTTTTATGGACCAACATAAAAAGTTCAAAATGCC